>ML682056.1:6133384-6154578 GCA_007922195.1 Podocnemis expansa
GCTGCGCTTAGAGCCGGGGCACTCAAACGGCCAAATAGGCCACTGTCGCGGTCCACCGGAAACCTGTTTGCGGTCCGGATTGTGGACCGCGGGCCGCCATTTGAGCACCCCTGGTCTAAGGGATCATTCAAAGTAAAAGTGGTCCATTAACACCTCTACAGTCATAAGACTTTTGAAAAATAGGTATAGGATCGCAGATTGTTATAATAAACCATGAATCCAAAAAAGCCAAGCTATGAGGAAGAAAGCTTTCCGCTGAACAGCAAAAGCGACTTCTAAGAGAACATCATATATATGACATCAGGCCTCCCCATACTTGTGCCACAGTGTGAAAGTTTCTTTAAATTTAACTCATCTCTTAAATAGTCAAGCATAGTTGTTAGACTATTTTCCATCTTGAGTTCATATAACAGTCTTACACATACATTGTTTAAACACTTAACTTTGAAGTTTCAAGAGCCTCTGATGCCACCCAAGCCACCAGTGCTCTGCCAGCACACCGAGCAACTCCTGCACCGATCCATGGCACAGACTTCAAAGCCCTGGTCGGCTTCCTCTTCGGTCCCGCCATGACACCATTCACCTCAGTCACCGAGTTCCCTCTCTGGTGAGCCGGCACTGGGGCTATCTTCAGTTCCATCAACACCGCAAGCCCCAGCAAAGACATGGGTTCTCTGGCAAGACCCGGCTCCGGTACCAGCCAAGAAGGCCATGTCGAAGACTACACTGGCTCCAGTAACCCAGGGGCAGTCGACACAAGGATCGGCACTGCCCTCAAGCCCAGTACCGTTGAGCCCTCCACTGGCACCACAAAATGGGACCAACGACTGCTCCGAGGCTCTCTGCTCCCAGCATTCATCCTGTGAACCCTCAGTGCCATGCTCTCAAGGCTCCAGAAGACGGAGATCCAGCTTGTCCTCATCGTCTCCAGCCTCTGCCCGTTCCTCTGATTCGCCCAAAACTGCTTCGGGAGCTGGAGAACGGGCAGGTTAGCATTGTCAGAAGTGCTCCCCGATGCCTGTGCCATGGAGAAAGATGACCCCATCGGCCCCAGTACGGATACCGTGGCCCAGTTGCTCCAGTACCGCTAAGACCTCAGGCAGGGGCCGTTCTTCCCCATGCCGTGCCGCAACCAGAAATTCTTTTATGACTGGTCTCACAAGTGGCTAGACATGATGGCCAATGACAGCTCAACCTCACAGCACCATTCGGCTCCGTCTCCACCTGGGACTCCGGACTCCTCGGACATTTCCGATGACGAGCCCAACCCTGACTCTATATGGCTCAGTAGATCCCGGGCCCCTTTGTCCTCCTCTCCAGAGGAGTATGCTTTCAAACGGCCTGTGGCCTGTAAAGACGATTCCCGCACCCAGCAGGATTTACTCCGCCACATGGCAGTGAATCTGAATATAGAACTTGGGGTGGTCTAGGAGGAAACCAACCCCCTCTTCAACATGGGGGAAAATGCCCCACCAGCCAAGGTATCTGTTCTCCTCCATGAAGGGGTTTACAGAACTGCCAGGGCACAATGGCAGACCCCATCTTCGATTCCTCTGGTGTCGAAAGCAGCAAATCGCAAATATCACGTCCCCCAGGACAAGTCTACGTTCTTTTTCCAGCACCCTACGCCAGGATCATTGGTAGTCGATGCAGTAAATCAGAAATAGACAGGGCCAGCCGATTTCCACTCCCAAGAACAAGGAAGCTAGAAAGCTCGACTTATCGGGCAGGAAAGTTTATGCTACGGCAGCTCTACGGCTGTGTATCTCCAACCATCTGGCTCTTATGATGAGATATGCCTTCAACCTCTGGCGAGCCATGGAAGGGTTCCATGACCTTATTCCCAAAGATTGCTTCAGAGATTACGAGGCAATGACTGAAGAAGGGGCATTGGTCTCTAAAGATGCCCTCAGGGCTACTTGAGACACATCGGACACAGCCTCGCGTACTATGGCCTTTGCCGTGGTGATGCGCTGCGCCGCCTGGCTTCAGGGCTCTGGCCTGTCTCCACAGATGCAGCTTATCATTCAAAACCTGCCATTTGAGGGCCCTGATCTCTTTGCAAGTCCACAGATGCCAAGCTACATGACATGAAGGACTCAAGAGCTACCCTCAGATCGCTGGGAATGGATACCCTGCAATCTACCTGGCACTACCTTAAACCCCATCAGCTCTTGCCATAGCAGCTGCAGCAGTTAAAATAGCAAATCCAGATGCAGAGTGCTCTTCCTCGGTCCTACCAATACCCCCAATGACACCTCAGGGCCTTGGATAGGAACAAGACCTGCTCGAGCAAGGATGGGAATCCCACACCTCACAGTCTAGCAGGCACAGGCAGGATACCGACTGCTTGTTGGGAAGGAAGCAGCGTTTTTGATGGTTACCCCGAGGGCAGCGAACCCACAGCCTTGACCCCAACCTTCACCAACTGCCTGCACCACTTCATGCACCACCATCACAACCAGCCAGTAGGTCCTCGAGACAGTAGCGGAAGAGCATGGCATACAGTTTCGTTCAAATCCTCAGGTCAGAAAACCACCCCCTCGCCCAAGCCTCGGGAACCAGGAACTAGATCGCCTGTTCGAGAAGGAATGCAAGAAGCTCCTCTCTCTCAGGGCCATAGAAAGGGTCCCAAAGCAGGAGTGCGGAAAAGGGTTTTATTCCCAACACTTTCTGGTTCCCAAACCCAAAAGGGACCTCAGACCTCTTCTAGATCTCAGAGCCTTAAACACATAAGGAAAATAAAGTTCCACACGGTTTCCCTGTCACAGATCATTGCACCTCTGTCCTCCCAGGGACTGGTTCGCAGCCCTCGACCTCAAAAGACACTTACTTTTACACAGCAATATGTCCCTACCACAGAAAGTACCTAAGATTCATCATGGTACATCGCTCCACTTTGGGCTCTCTCTGGCCCCCAGGGTATTCACAAAGTGTATGGCGCCGATAGCGGCGTTCTTGCACCAGCACTGATAGCGGCGTTCTTGCACAAGGATTTATCCCTACCTAGACAATTGGTTAATACACAGGAAATCGAGAGCTCAGGTAAAGCTCCATGTTAGAATGGTAACCCAGCTGTGTGGGCACCTGGGCCTCTCCATAAATCAAGAAAAGCCAAAACTCTGCCCATCCCAAAGCATAGAGTTCAAAGGAGCTCTCCTAGATGCTCGCAAAGGGACGGCCTCTCTGCCCCCTTCAAGATTTCAGTCCATCTGCACCATCATTACCGAGCTGCAGGAGTCTCAGGTGAGCACAGCTCGTCGCTGCCTACAGCTACGCTGGCACATGGCAACCTCCACCTCCACGATTTGGATGGCACGCCTGAGAATGAGGCCCTTCCAGGTCTGGTTCTCCGCAGTGTTCCACCCACGGAGCGACTCCCCATCCAAGATCCTGTCAGTTCCCCGAAATATCCTGGGGACATTACAGATTTGGAGGGACCCCCAGTTTACCATGGGGGGGGGGAATTCCCTTCAAAACACTAATGCCCACTGTAACACTGATAACTGATGCCTCAGCCTCCCGCCCCGGGGGGCGGAAGAGACATCTTGGGGGGACTTTCCACCCAGGGGCATTGGTCCAACGAAGACAGTCTTCTTCACATAAATCTGAAGGAACTGCAGGCCATCAGATTGGCTTGCATGACCTTCCTGGACAACATACAGGGCAGGTCAGTTCAGATTCTAATGGACAATATCACAGCCATGTTCTACAAGAACCGGCAAGGAGGGGTCCACTCCCTAACACTTTGCAAGGAAGCATGCAAGCTTTGGAAGTTAGCTCTCAAATACAATTTCACCCCAGTGGCTGCACACCTACCAGGAGTGGACAACAGGTTGGCGGACTCGCTCAGCAGAAAGCCCCTAGTGAATCATGAGTGGTTGCTCCACAACATGGTGTTCATTCACCTGGTACACAAATGGGGTACACCCAAGATGGACTTGTTTGCGACATAGCAGAATCGCAAGTGTCAGGAATTTTGCTCCCTCAGGAGTTGGGAGGAAGGGTCTCTCAATGATGCCTTCCTCATCAGCTGGTCAAGCCCTCTGATGTATGCCTTTCCACCAGTCCGGTTAATACACAGAGTTCTCCTGAAAATCAGGATGGATGGACCAAACATTAATATTAATAGCTCTAGACTGGCACAGACAACCCTGGTTCTTGCTCCCACAGGACCTGTCTATAGAGACCCCACTTCACCTCCCCCTGTGGGCAGACCTCTTGACACAGGATCTGGGCTCCTATGGTACCTGAACCCAGGTCACCTACACTTGACAGCCTTGAGACTCTTTGGCTCAATGAGCAGGAAAGGCCCTGCTAGGACAGGGTTAGAAGGGTCATAGTTGGTAGTAGAAAACTGTCTATCAGGTCCACCTATACAGCCAAATGGAACCAGTTTTCCATCTGGGCTCGGGGTAAAGGAGTAGACCCTACACTGGCCCCTCAATACCTAATCCCTGACTATTTGCTAAACCTTAAAGACAAAGTCTTCTCTCTTTCCTCGCTGAGAGTCCACCTAATAGCGAACTCAGGTCTCCATGAAAAGGTAGATAGGGCCCCTGTTTTCTACCATCCTACCTCCATGAGGTTCCTGAAAGGGTTCGAAAGGCTTTTCCCACAACTTCGTGAACCCATCCCTCCTTGGGACCTTAACGTGGTGCTCCAGGCATTAATGAAGCCCCCCATGAACCCTTAGACTCATGCACCCTACTGGTCCTCTCTTGGTAGATGGTCTTCTTCATAGCAATCACCTCCACTAGAAGGGTTTCAGAGTTGAAGGACCTTTCCTCAGAACCCCCATATACGAGGTTCTTCCCCAGCAAAGTGGTCCTGCAACACCACCCCTCCTTCCTCCCTAAGGTGGCTACTCCCTTCCACCTCAACCAGGAGATCTGCTTGCCAATATTTTCTCCAGACCCCCAGGTTACGAAGAACCAGAGGAGGTGGCATACCCTGGACGTGAAGAGAGTGCTCCTAACATACATCGAGCGCACATGTCCGTTCCGCAAGACTCCCCCCCCCCAACTCTTTGTGGTGGTCGCCGATGCAAAAGAGGTCTTCCAGTGTCCTCACAGTACATTTCCAAATGGACAGTAAACTGTATTAAAGACTGCTACGGAAAGTCAAGTACGCCCCTTCCTGGGACTGTTAAGAGCCCATTCTACCAGGGCTCAAGCATTGTCAACAGACTTCCTTGCCGGTCCCGATCCAAGGGATCTGCAGGGCAGCTACATGGTCATCGGTACATACTTTCACGATGCACGATGCACAACGCGATTGGCCAACAGGCTAAAGAGGTGCCGTACTGGGCAGGGCCATACTCAGCGTGGGCAAATTTTAACTCCTCTCACCATCCTTGGGTATGGCTAGCAGTCACCTGTAACTGAATGATGTGAGCAGCGCTCGAACAAGAACGGGGGCTTACTTACCAGTAATGTCCTTCGAGATGGGCTGCTCATGCACATTCAGGCCCCTCCCACCATCCTTGCTAACAGAGTTGGCAAAGGCATAGGGGACTGGGAGGGTCAAGGTCATGGTCACCTATATAGCCGCGGTCACAGCACAGAGGGGACGATGGCCGTACACCCTGACCCGACAGGCTAAGGCTAAAGACTCTCCAAGCTACCATGTGCTGCAGCATATAGACACCTGTAACTGAATGTATGTGAGCAGCCCATCCCGAAGGAGGACAGTTACTGGTAAGGAACCCACCAATTTTCAACAACTTAATAGCACTTTCCCTCCACAGACAAAGTTCAAATAAGAAGAAGTCAGACAGAAATGCAATCTCTTAGTCTTATGCATGGCTAAGTAACAGCTGTCAGTCCTCCCCAAAACACTGATGAACAAGGTAGCTAATTCAGACTTTATTTAATGTATCGAAATAAAAGTTTCAAAATTATAGTTCTTCAATAATTACATATGATCAATTCAAAAGTAAATAAGGGCTACAGTGTGGGTTTGACACAAGCCTCAAGCAAGGGGAACCATACCGAACCCCAGCAGACTGGAAAACAAACAAGGAGTCCTATGGTACTTCAAAAGAAAGACTAATGAATTTAATGCATGAGCTATCAATGGGAGAAAAATTACACTTCATCAGACGCTCTGAAGATGGGGAACTTACAGAATAGAATGAAAGTAAATGCAGGGAAGTGCAAGTCATAGGATCAGGTCACACTAACAACAAATCAAAGCAGCTGTTAAGATTCAAACACTGGAACTCAAAGTATGCCTATTCTGCAGCTTGAACGTGCTTCCCAGAGCAACAGACAAGGAGACACATGCTAGCTCTGCTAGAGCTAGCATACTACAAAACAGGTGTAGTTAGGTATAACACGGGCATATTAGGCTTGTCACTTGAGTACAAAGCTGCTTGGATGCGGATAGTATGTACTATGGTTGATAGCCTGAGCCACCACCTGTACTACTCCCAACTAAATTGCTGGTTTTAGCATAATAGCTTGAGCAAAGCAAGCATGCATCTCTCTAGCCACACTGGGAAAAATGCTCCCCGCTGTCATGTAGATATGCCCAGATTCAAAATCATCTTGTGGTGCCCTCTTGCTCAAGGCTGTAGGGTGCACCAGACCTATGCTAGTACAGCATACATCCATCAAGACCACTTGCTAGAGAAAGGAAGGAAGGGACGTGTGTATGTTGCCCAGTCTTACCAACATACGTGGGAAGCATCACGCAGCAGCTCTACTAAGATTGCTCTTCCCCCACAATCCAAACAAGGAATCTAGTGGCACTTTTAAAGACTAAAATAAATTTATCACGAGATTTCATAGGAGAACATCCCACTTCGTTAGACACTTGAAGATCAGGAAGGGGGATTTTCATCTTCAAGAGTCTGACGAAGCAGGATTTTCTCCCAGAAAAGCTCATGGGATAAATAAGTTTGTTAGCCTTTAAAAAATGCCACAGGACTCCTTGTTTGTTTTGCTGAACTAGGCTGACATAGTTACCCCTGTAGAACTCCCCCTCAACACACACACACACACACACACACACACACACACACACACAGAGTACAGATAGTCCAACACAAGAGAATAAAAGGACACCTCACACACCTTTATTCTAACAGGGCATGTAGCAGGGGCCTAAGACATAAAAAAAGATTTCAGAAATCACCTCTGGAGACTTTAGAAGTGTTTTTTGCCATTTATAGTGCTTTAAAATGGTAATTGGATTCCCTCTTAATGGCCTTTCTTTGTATCAGAGTGCTATGAAGATAATTAAATGCCAGGACCTCCCCACCTCAGAACAGCATAACCCCCCATTAAAGGAACAGAACTACTGAAACAGTGGCAGAACAAAAACAAATAAAAAAAGCAAAAACACCAATGGAAATTTCTTTAGCATCTAAACTCTGATATTAGATACAAATAATCCTATAATTTAAATATTTTTTAAAAGTTACACAGCAGTTATGATCCTAAATATCCAGTTTTGCTTTGCCAAAACGTATATTTATACTAGTTAGAAAGCATACTATATATCGCTACTCCGAGTTCAAAAAGATACGTAACTTGACTAGTTGTTTTTGGAAAGCAAAGTATGTAACCCAAGGTATTTCATAGCATGAGAAGTATCAGTTGGGAATTAGACCCTGCTGGATAAGACAGAGACCATCATGGCAGTACTTTGAGAAACTCCTGAATGTGCAATAAAACTTTGCAAAGAAGGAACTGGGTAACATGTTATATAGCAACAGTACAAAACGGTGCCTCATTCATAAATTAAAAAACAATTTCACATTAGAAACATTTAACAATGTCCTTTCATGTAAAATTCAATACAAGCAAAGAATCATAGACTCAGTAGAAACAGTACAAATAAGACTGAGATCAAAATATTAGTAAATTGTCACAGCACTAAAATCTTTCAAGGTCTCAAACAACATCTTTTCATGTTAGTCATATTTGAAGCCTATTTTGTCACAGAACATTGGTGTTCTGCTGTTCTAAACATTAGAAGTGCCACAGATGTACCTCAATATGTGTTTTAGATTCTCATGAACCTTACTTCTAGGCTGTGAACAGGCATAAGAAACATCTGCATGTTTTGAACATGAATTGAACAAGAGTTTCTTCTGCCCCTATGTAATTGCCTTGTGTATTTTACAATGTCTATTACCAAATTAATTCAGATTTAATCAACAAACAAAAAGGCCTCTTTGGAATTGCACATGAGCATCCAATGACTGGATTTTATTTATTTAACCTGACACATTGCTCTGTGGGTTAACATGAGCATTATTAGTCTAAAAATACTTGTTAGCTGATTTTTCACATAATTTAGTGAGGTTTTGCTGCCTTTCTGAAGTCACCCTTCTGGAATCCTGCCTTTTTAAATAACTATGGGACTCTCACTTGTATCTTTTTTCCTCTGCGTGGGTGTTAGTACAAGTAACTTTTTCTGAATGAAGTTTATATATTTTGTAAAATGCATGAAATAACTGCTGTATTAACCTACCTTAATCATAATGCTCCAGGAGCTGAGTGCTGTGAGGCATGCCACTGACCACAAGCCCTGAGGAGCTCTGGCCACATATCAGCTCACCCTGCCCCCAGGGTAGACCAGCTGGACATGGGAGGTGTGGGGTGGGCCAGAACACGCACAGAGCAGTGCAAGGAGGGATGACAGCCTTTGGCCCCACCCCTCCAGCACTGAACTCATCCCCAATCAAGCACCAGGGATCATGGCCACCCCACCACGATTCTAGCCAACACAGCAAGAGGATGGGGGCACTGGGCTGTGCCCATCTGCTCTCCCCTGCCCCCAAGCCTCTCAGCAGAGCCCAGTGGCCTACCCTGTACAGGTTCCCCCTCTTCCTAGAGCACATGGGAATGGGGCTGAGACTGCAAGGCTTGGGGCAGCTTGGGGGAGCACAAATACAGGCCTGCCCCCAGCCCACCCCACAGCCCTCTGAGCTCTGAGGGGGTGGGAGCCCCCACAGGCCATTTGGCCCTGCCCCACCTCCCCGGACAGCACTGGGCCTTGTTTTCTATCTCCCTGGAAGTTCAGCGAGACTGTTTTTCACACTGATTGGCTAACAAAAATTTGAGGAGGCAGCTGTTAGCAGCCCTGAGTGAACACCATGTTACTTCAAGTTCTCAAATACACAGATAACACTGTCATGTTGGCTCAGTTTGGTGAGTCACTGCAGATGATGACTGATCTAGCTGGGCAAGCAGCAACATGTGTTTGTCTAGTTATTAATTCAAACAAAACCAAGTCCCTGGCCTTTAATAGCTCCCAGCACCAAGCTCCAGCTTATGAACAGCTCACAGTTAACCTGTCAATATAGAACACTGAGCAGAAGGCAACCATCAGATATTTGGGCAGCATCATAGACAGTGCTGGAGGTTGCTCGAAAGATGTGCATGCCCATATAGCACCAGGTGCTGCCATGTTTCAGCACTTTTCAGTGGTTTCTGCAATGATGTCATGATATTCTGCTGTATACAAATGAAATTTAGGCAGCAACAGACACCTTCACGGAAGAACACCTTCCTGGATAAGAGATCAATCAGACATTTTCGCTGCTGTCCTTGAAACCTGAAGGGGCAGGGGCAGGGGTTAAAGTAAGGGGGAACGCACTGGAACACTGTTCCAGGGCCCCTAAAAATAAAGGAATGCACCAGAATGCTGCATTCTGGAGGCCCCCTAAAAATAGCAAAAGCAGCCAGAATGCTGCATTCCAGTGGCTCCACCTTAAGCCCAGCCAGCAGAGAGCTGCAGCAAGCCAGGAGTTTGTGAATCTCCCCCTGGAAGGCAGAGCAGCTTGTGGCTGGAAGCAGCTTCCAGCCGATCAGCCAGTGTGCAAACAACAGAGGTAAGGGCTTTGTGGGGGAACCATTGGGGGTTGTGTGCGTGTGCGCGCACACCTCTCAGGATGGGTATTGGGGCAGCGGATGGGTTCTGGAGACAATTATTTGGGGCCCACCAAATTATACTTTAACCCCTGAGAGGGGAGGGGGAGTCCCTAGAAATGGTCACACTAAATAGATGAATATTATGCATAACAAATACTTAGGTTTGAGTTTGTGAGAAAGTAGCATTTTTAAAGAGTAGATCTTGTCCTGCATTTAGATTTTAAAAGTGATCTTGTGTTTAAAAAGGCTGGAGACCAGTGATAGAGAGGTTATAAACACACCCCTCCTACAGTTCTGGAGACAAAGCTTGTCACACTAGCAGAGCTTCTGCCACTTCCTGGATGATCAGAACAAAAATTTACTCATGCCTACAGATTATCAATCTATAGATTAGACATGAGGTTTACACCTAACAGTACAATTTACCTAGCTAGACACTGTGTTAACTTTAACCATTAAGGACTTGATCAACAAAATCCAGTCAGAATATACTTCTCAATGACCCGTGTAAGGAGTTCAACAAAGTTCTTTATGCTGATCAAGGAAGAATTCATTTTATTTATAAAATTCTCTGCTTGGTTACTACTGCACGACACACATACAAACAAGTGGGTCAAATGACCTGTAACCATCTTAAATTTTGAATACCTCATTTAGTTCTTTACTAACCACTCTCCTTAGCTTAGTAGGTGAAACATTTAGAATCTTTGCAATCCTCCAACATATGGCTGTTATTCTGCACCACCATTTTCCATCAGGGTCTTGTCCACTATGTTACAAAATATTTTCTAGGGGTTATAAAGTTTCCATTAACTATTTTTACTGCTGTCCCATACAGACCTCTGCATTGATGCAGCCTAATACAAGCATTTTTCCCCTTGGATGTTCCTGCAAATTCAAGCCATTAGCCTATATAAGCAGTCACATTATTGTTTCTCAGTATTATTCTCCATAATTGCTAACTTCCTGACTCAGCATATAGTCCAGAGAAACACTAAGAGTCCAAATGAAAGGATTTTAATTTTTTTTAAACTTCAGAGAGACATTTAAGTACCCTTAGTTAATATTTTCAGATGTCAACAGGATTTTAGTTTAGAAGTCTTAGAATGTCAGGTTCTATTTAAGTTGTAACTACATCACAGAGAAGATTAGAAAATAAAAGTCTCCCATGGCATTGATAATTTCAGACATATCTGACAGGTAAATACTTCACTAAGTATATTTTCAGTAAAATAGTGTCTTCAGTACAGAGAATAAAAATTTCTTTATGGATGCTTGTTGGACAGCTCTGAGCTGCATGAGTAGTTTTATGAGGAATATGCACATTCTATCAGCATTAAGGGAAGATTTATGAGTTGATACCAGTATGGTATCTGTTTCTGATGGTCAGTGGAGGCCCACTTCCTATACTGTGCTTTATAAATATCTTGTATTCACAGTGATACACTTAAACTGTATTTTTAATTAATGGAAGGTACTGTTTTGTATGTTTTATTTCATGCACACACACTCTCACTCTCACTCTCTCTCACACACACACACACACACACACACACAGGAGGATATGAGAGAAGTCTAAAAATTAAACATTTGGTACTTTTATTAGTGCTCTGAAATTCTCTTGTATGAAACCTCAGCCAGCCCTCTTTACTTTTCAACATGAATTTCTCACTCCATATTTAAATGTTTGCTTTCCCTTCCATGCTTTTGATACTAAACTCAAAGGCAGCATTTTAAAATACTGTTCTTCTGTAGTACTCCAGTTCATTTTATTTAACATGTCCAGTCCCTTTAGAACTTGAATACCATTCTCTTCTCCATATCCACAACTAGAGTAACTTCCACCAAAAAATAGTGACTGATGTAGTAAATCCAAAATTGGGGGGGGGTGTTATTTTTAATCTTAAAGTAGTTTATCTGTTTGTTTGTTTATACTTCTGATACTGACAAGGCTAAATGACAAATACTTCAGTTAGCAAATGTCACCTGCATATAAAATAGCTTTTCTCTTTTATATCAACTACCTGAAGCATGGCCATGCACAACATGCTTCAAAGGACTCTTTCAAACAACTGACACCTGAGAAAAACAGTTGAAACAACTCCTCTGGGAATGGCAGGTTATTATATTCTAACTTACTTTTAATTCCTTACACTCCAAATAATCCCATTCTCCTTAAGAGAACTATTTATGGTAGAGAGGGTACTACTCAGTATAAGTAAGTAATGCAGCCCTAAATCTATATATACATACAAGACCACGCACCAAATACTTCATTCTTTTAAAATAAATGTTGAACAATTTAAATTGTGTGTCACTGTTTATATGATTTAAATGCTGCCTTGAGGACTAAGGGAACACTGACATTCAGACCAGTACCATGCCTAACAGGGCAATTTTCAATGTCAGAAATTTTTAAAATATACTGGCTTTTGGGAAACCATAAACATAACTGTAGCTTTGATTCAGCAAGGACCCCAAGTACGTATTTAAGCAAACAAACAGTAGTATTTCCTTCATATATTTAAGTACTTGCTGAATAAGGGCCATGGTCTACAAATAAAATTAAGTTAGACAAGATATTAAATCAAATATACAGGATTCTTCAAATTAATATGCAGAAACTTAAGATTTTGTAAAGTGCTTGGAGATCTGTACTTGGTTTTCTCCCAATAAAATAACCACATTGCTCTGAATTCTTCTGTAAAATTTTACAAGTTATTTTCCATAATTAGAGATTCTCATTTCTTACAAGCATACCCATCTTGATGTTTCCTTTCATTTTCCTACAGTTTGCCAATCTTGTAGTAATCAGTATAACAGAAACTGATTTTTATACATGTTTTAAAGAAAACTCTACTCATATAACCAACCAAGTAACAGGGAGATAAATAATTAACAAAATAAATGTGACATGTCTCCCATTTCCTATACAAAAAAGTTGTAATGGATTCATATATGTTACACACACATGCACAGTCTTATGAAAATTCCACTAAGTATGAATGAAGGAACCCCATGCTTTACTTTCCACTTAAGATTTCATTTTAAAAAAGTCTGACTGTGCTCTTTGTTGCATCATGACAAGTTCCAGAGGAACAGATGTGCCAGTCTATATACAGTAAGATGCATCTGACAAAGTGGGTTGGAGCCCAAAAAAGCCTATCCCCAAAGAAATCTGTTAGTCTTTAAGGTGCCACAGGACTCTCATTGTCTTTGCTGAATCAATATGCCTTTATAGCTTAAAAATAACAGGGTACACCAACAAAGTGGCATAATGGAGTGGAGAATCAGGACTGCAATACCACTGATGAAATGCTTTTCTAGCTACACATACCAAGGAGGACTCCGCTCATTTCATACTTAGCTCCTGATTATCAGGGCTGGCGCTATGCGGTAAGCAGCCCCTGAGTAAAAAGGGGGGCACTGGCATTTTGAGGGGAATCAAAAGGGGACAGCGCTGTGGCGCTCCCCTGATGACGTCACTCATCTGCGCCAGCGTCACTCTGCTGTGGAGGAGGGGGGGCAGGATTCCCAGTGGTGGCCCTGCTGATTATACCACTGTCTTCATACTGATGGATGCCTGTATTTCCATGTAAAGTCGCACTGAAGTCAGTAAGGTTCCAAATGTTATCGGGAGCTACCTGCCCTGAAACAGTTATGTGGCCTTGAGTCCTATTTCTGTAGACTTCCTCACATCAGACCATTTTTTGGTACAGTTACACTACCATTAAAGAAAAAATCATAGCACAAACAACATCTATAAAAACAGATTATACTAATGCTTTAAGTGAATACTGTGACTGCACAGAGTGAAAATGCTGGGATTTTTTTCCAATGGTGTTCTTCAGTTTACATAGGGTAGCCACACTGGGTGGGGCAAAGAGACGAAGAGGGTTCCATCAGACCCACTATTCTCAAGCAAATATGTCAAATATTTTGAACTGCTAGACATGTTCTTTCTCCAGAGTGAGTGAGCCTCAGAAACTCATTTATAAACAGTCAAACTTTAAGCATCTTGGCAAAAGCTACTCACAATAAGCCTCAATGGGTATGTCTAAACTGCATTGTAAACCCAGTCTCAAACTTAGATTTCATCCCCACTGAGACTCTGGTCCAAGCCATATTATAAAATATTATGTATATCAAGACAAAGATACTAATTGCCCTGTCACAATGCCACTCTCACTATGTTGAACTTCATATACAAAATTGGATGCCTGTGAATTCTAAGCTTGCTTACAGACATCTATTGAAGAATATGCTGCTGCTACTTTTGAACAAGAGCCTGCTATAGAATATTCAACACATGGCAAGGGAAAATTTTATTAAAAAGCTCATAATCAGGAGGAATAGACTACTGAAAAATCTTTTGTTTTTCTGTTTAAAGAAAAAGTTCTCTGGAACACATCAGCAAGGACATCATTCCCACTTTAGCAAATAAGCCTATACTAAGTATATTTGCCAAAAATATTTAAAATTTAATAGATACTATTTGGAGCATCACGTTATGTAGTGTGTAATGCAAGAGAAAGACTACCAACCTCAGGACAAGCTGCTAAAAACCAGGATACAAGCCCCAAGTCTGTTGGTGGCTCTAAAGATTTCAATTTCAATCAAATGCACCAAGTACAAACTCCTCATGCACTTTAAAACTGAAAGTCACAGATATATTGAGTACTCGAATCCGTCTCACCAAGCAGATGGGGTGACTAGGGTGACCAGAGTCCAGATTTTTATAGGGTTTTTTCCCCTCATAAAAGGGCCTGTTACCCCCACTTCCCATCCCAATTTTTCACAATTCATCTTGGCACCCTACAAGCAGGTGAATGTCTCTCCATGATAACTGACCAATTACATCAAGCATATCAGCAACCTTCAGGTTACTACTGACCCCAGAGGACCAGTTGCTTACGCGAGGTCAACTGTGCTTTAGGTCTCACACTAAAGATAATGCCTGTAGCCCACTATAAACTGCATGAGCATTTATTATATAGGAAAAAGAAATCACAGAGTCTGTATGTTGAAGGGGCATTCCTTATGCCCAAACCAAGGCCTACCATGAACTCTTCAAGCTCGAAGCGTTCAAGGGAGAAGTTAAGAGACTCGCTCAGGGTAGGGAAGATTCATCCCAGGCCCATTTCCCAGAGGACAGAGCCCAAATCCAGCAGGACTGTGGAGGTACCTTGCCACAACTGTTTTAGGTTTAAAAGTTAAAATAGAGCTTGTTGATTATGGAAGCGTAATTGTCCTTTAGGACTATCCTCAGTTAAGCAACTGTAGATTTCTTGCTTATCTAGAAACGCTTTGCTGGAGACAGAGTCCAAGCATCACAGACTCCTTAGTTCCTTGGGTTTGGGGTTTTTACCGCCCTGCCCAGGTGTGCCAGAAGTTGCAAGCTCAGATGATGGGTGAAATTCATTTGCATGCAGATCAATAATATGTCATTTGTCCTTTTGTTGATGGCCTTTCAATCCCACTGTAGTGAGTTTCCAGCCATAAGAACCAACCATAACCATGGTATTGATAAGTCTCCTCTTTCAGGAAGAGTGTAACAATTTCTATAGAGCTTCTCTTCAAACTAATTAAATGGCTCTCTCTTGTACAGCTATTCATACAATCGGAGCCTCAGAAAACAAAGGTTTAAATATTACATTAAAATATGAAGCACGATTATCACAAGTAACATTAATGCAAGCAGTTACTCATGAGCATCCAATAAAGACTAAATACTTTCTTATATTTTCAATACTTATTTTACCAATATCAATCCAGACAGATCACATCTGTCAGTGGCGAGTTGAGACACAGAAACCTTGGCATAAGCTGACCCTAACAGGCCCATGTCTCACAAATGGTTACATGCTCAGCTTGTATAAACAGAAGCGGGGGCTTAAAGTTCATATAGCCTGCTTCACTCATCTACAGTAGCACTTTTGTGAGCAAAATTTTTATTGGTCAGTGGTGTTGGAGAAAAAAAGGGGAGAAAAACCAAAGTAACCATACAGCTCTGACCAATCTAAGTTTCACTAACACATGCACCACCATTGCTCATTGGGGATGGTTTAACTATGCCAGTGGGAGACCTTTCTCCCATCTGCATAGACTGTCTACATAGGAAACCTCATAGCAGCACAGCTGTGCCACTCTAAGATCTGTAATTTCAGCACTGGCTTTACATATTCTGTTGTCGTATATGAAATAAATTTTTCCTCTGTAGGAGAGAAGATAGTTTGAGTATCTACTGCAGGATAGGAGTTATTTTTCTTGTCAATTTTACTGCTCTCTGGACTATTCTCTGGACATAGCAGCAGGTGGGCAGCTGCGGCAGCCCAGTAGTAACCCTTCATGTTTTGCCGCCATGTGCAATTGCATACTTCACATATCATTAAGACCAGACCTGTCTAGTGTAGACAAAAACTTAAAATATTATAGTAGAACAATACAGGTATAGGAAAGATGGAGAATCCCCCCAGCATCCTTCTGAAAACACTCACCCATTTGGTCTATTACAAAGGCTTTGTTCTTACAGAATTTTTATTAACTTCAGTGAAATATTCTTTGGCAGGGAAGCTTAGAAGTACTTGGGATTTGATTGTGAGGATAATATTACATGAACCAGAAAAACATCACAGAGTTCTTTTCAATTTAGCTGCACAATTTTAATAAGGACTTGTGGGAGTTCCCTCCGGCACATCACTGGTTCTTCCCCTAATGTCTGTGTACCTTTAAATAGCATCAGAAACAAACTTTTAACCTTAGATCAGGGGTGTTCAGGCTGCAACTCCGTAACTGAGAGCGAACTGAAAACAGCACTTATTTCACCCAACTTATTGTACTGACATATTGCCCTTTGCTAAGACAAAAACACATTTTACCTACTGTAACAGCCTGATCTTCAAGCACAGGAGAGTTTACCACCATATTTTTAAAAATGCCCACTGAACTACCTTCAGACACAAATGAAACTTTTAGACTGGAAAAGACTGATGACAGTACAAGTTAGAATATTACATATTACACTGAAAACTCATGAACAGTTACTAAAATAAGGACTATTAAGATGGACAAGCTAAGGTAAGACAATTGCTATTTTTAACCTCTGTAGGGTAACTAATCAAGTCTAGATTTACCAACATGCTTTGGTCTTCATAAGCCAATTAAAAAGAAGTCATTAAGCTTAGCTAACTCAATTAATAAAGCAATAAGATGGCACTGTCCTGAAGAACATGAGATGTGTCAAGGAATTGCTTTAAACCCACTAAAACAAGGAAATTTTAGTATGCAAGAACTTTGAATGCATTTTTAAAACAGCAGGCAAAGCTTTTGAGGTATTGCCAAGTTTGCTCTTAAACTTCTATCAAAGCAGCTTAACCAAAAAACATTGATCACTCAAGTCTTATTTTACCATTTTGCTGCAGTCTTTAACGAACTAAATCTCCTGTCTCACAAACTCAAAGGCGAACTCTAGGCTTATACATCTGAAGTATATTTTAAAATGGCATGAAGGCTCCCTTTTTTGTTTTAATTTAGAAGTCCAATTCTTGCTGTAAATTTGACAAAAATAAAGTTACTGATTCATAGGAATATCTGCACTTCTTCAAATGGCACCACACCATACCTCACACTGAAGAATAACCATGGTTCTGAATGTTAGAGATGCACAAATAGGACAATGTCAGCAGGTATTCATTAATGGTGCAAGTAAAAATTGGGAAGTTATCTACCCTACCTATCCCTGTAAATACCTTATGTGAACTGAATGTATTATTAAGATAACTGTCAGCTTCTCCATTAACATCTTTGGGATATTACACTGACCATACCTGGTGATCCTAAAGCTAAACTAGGACCTAGTCCTTCAAAGTTCAGAGCACTCAAACTGAGGGCACTCAGCACCTCTCAGGATCAAGCACCTAACAGACTCATCCATTAATTCAATATGATGATACCAGCTTCCTAACACACAAGTGACATAATTTTGTTTGCTTTAGCAGTAGCACAATATGATCTCCTTTGTGCACCAAAAGTATACAACATTAATTACGAGTACTGAATCAGGGCCTAAAATCTCAGTATAAGAAATCAGAAACATGTCTGGTGTCCACTACCTTAATAAGCTTCATGTTCTGTATCATAAGAAAGATAAAGAAAACACTTCAGTGGTATCTCGTTTTATAACAAACACATTTTTAGAAACATTTCTCCCCTTGTGAATCCACACGCCCTTATCAGAATACATATGGGACTGAAACAAGACACTCCTAAAGTTCTAGTCCAGGATCTGCAACCTACCTGACATGCAACGTTGAACAAATCATCTAGCCTCAGATTTCTTATATCTAAAACAAGACTAAGAAAACTTACCTACTTACTTTCCAAGACTGTTATGATGATTAGCCAATAAATATTTGTAAAAGGCTTTCCTGATACAAAGCACTATATATAGATGGGAGATGAAGAAAGTATTTTCACAGCAACACAACTCTTCAATGCTGAGCAAATATAATATGGATTAGAGCTCCAAATTATAAACTGATATAGTTTACCAACTGATCCATATCGATCTGGGTGCACACAAACAATGCATGTTTTGACATGCCGAAATGTAAATGTGCACATCAAAAGAACAAAGAATGAAGGCCATACATACACTATGAGGTACTATATCCTGAGAAGCAGTGACTCTGAAAAAGATCTGGGGATCATGGCAGATTATCAACTGAACACGAGTCCTCAGCACAACACTGTGCCTGTAGCAGCTAATGTGATCTTTCAATGAATAAAATCAAGAATCATGAGCTGCAGTACAGAAGTGCTTTTAGATCTGTATTAACACTAGTGTGACTGCTGCTGGAATACAGTGTCCAGTTCTGGAGCTCCCAACTCGAGGAACATGTTGAAAAATGGCAGAAGGTTCAGAGAAGAGCCACAAGAATGACTGACAGTTATAGACTTAAAGAGATCAATTTTTTTAGCTTTAAAAAAAAAAGGATAAGCAGTGACATGATCATAATTTATGTAACCCCATAAGGAACAAATATTTAATCACAGACTCTTCAATTTAGCAGAGAAAGATATAACATGATCAAATGGCTGGAAGTTGAAGCTGGATAAATTCAAACTGGCAAGACAGCACACATTTTTAACAGAAGAGGCAATTAGCCTTTGGAACAATCCACCAAGAATAGTTGGGGATCCTTCATCACTGTCAATTTTAAAATCAAGATTAGATGTTTTTCTAAAAATAAATATGCTCAAGAAATTATTTTGGAGAAACTCCATGCCTCCTTATGTAGGAAGTTGGACAACAGGATCACAATGATCCCTTCTGGCCTTGGATTCTGTTAATTATAACTGCAGAAATCAATGAAAAGTCCCTCCTTCAGTGCTTAGTGCTGCAGTGTTTAGATTTCAAAATAGTGAAGAAGAATGTTCAAAACAGTGGAAAAAGAAACCAATGCTGCAATCTCACAATTTATTGTACTGAAATGTTTGTTGCTATGCTTAAAGCCAAGCCCTTGAAGTTGTGGGATTATGTGAAAAACTTGTTTTCATTTAAATATAATTAAAGGAAAAAATTTTTAGCCTTCGTGGTTGTGCAGTAAACCCTTAAAAAAACAAACTAACTTTTGGGGGGATTGGTGTGAGGGGCTGACAATTTGTGAATAGTCAATGATACTTTTAACACTCATACATTGTCAATTTGAGTGCAAGATAATATGGGGATTCTTTTCTTAGACTGACCCCATTACTCATGTGGTTGAAGCATGGCCTCCCAAGTGTCTTAACAGAAGTACAATGGCTTAACCAAAATATTATTGCGGTGTGAGGTGCTATTTCCACTTGCACTACATTTTTATTGTAAAATTCTACCTCCAAGTATTTTTAGCTTTTGAAGTACAATAGTCAACATTGAAACAATGTCATCAGTGACATTGGGAAAGCTTAAGTCCACATTTTCCAAGTATTCTGTTATGCAGAACTCCCACTGACATTCAGAGAGTTCTATGCACAGAGGAATTGCCATTAAGAGAGAATCAAGTCATTTTACATAGAAGTGTTCAAAATGTGGGGAACTGCAGACCTTCATGCACTCCTACCTACTGTGTGAATACCACTCTAAACTCATCATGCACATACTTATCTGGTTCCAGTTACTCTAGTATCTCAGCACAACACAATCTTTAATATGTTTGTCTTCAGCACATCAGAGGCAGGGAAGTACTATCAAATAGAAAGAATAAATAGGGAACTGAGGCAGAAAGAGACTATGACCTACCTTGGGTTACAAAGGACACTTCTAGTAGAACAGGAATTCAGCCAGAGTCTCTGCCACAGCCTGGGAAGCACTCTAACCAATGGACCATCTTTCTGTCTAGCTTTCAAACTCACTCATCATTTCAATGTTATCCATTCTTAGTCTGGCAGCAAAAACCTAAAGGCCTGATTCAGGAAAACACTTGTGTTTAAGCCCCACTGATTTTAAGAGCATTTAAAAAGTGTTTCAGAATAACTCTTAAAACACAGTGTGCTGAGCCTATTTCCGCAACCATTACTCACAACAAGCGGTTTCTTATTGCACATACCGTATAATCGGGTATAAGCCAATCCGGGCACAAGCCGACCCCCCAATTCTGAGCCCCAAAAAGAAGCTAAAATTGGTGACCCAGGTATAAGCCAAGGTCCCCTTTTGGCCTTGGCCCTGGCCCTCAACCCCCCACCCACTGCTGCTGGCTTCCTCTGGAGTTTGACAGCTTCCCTACCCCAAAATCTCTGCTGCTGCTTTTCCCTTGCCCCCTCGCTGTCCATTCCTCATTCCTGCTCTGCCCTTTTCTCATTTTCCTCACCCCTGCTGCCCCCTGCTCTGCCCTTTCCTCACTGCCACACCCCTGCTCACTTCTCAGTTTCCTCCTGCTGCCCGTTCCTCACTGTTGCCCCCCTGCTCCCAGCTGCTCTGCCTTTTCCTCACTGCCATCACCGCTGCTGCCCCCTGCTCTGCCTTTTCCTCACTGCTACCCCCCTGCTCACTTCTCAGTTTCCTGCTGTTGCCCCCTGCTCTGCCCCTTTCTCACTGCTCCTCCTACTGCCCCCTCCTTACTGCCACCTCCTACTCCATCCTTCCCTCACTACCTGCTGCCCCCCCTCCTCTGCCCCTTCCCCACTGCTGCCCCCTGGCTCATCCCTGCCACCCCCCTGCTCCCTTCTCAGTGCCCTGCTGTTGCTCCCCTGTTCCCCAACACTCTTTCCCTGTCACCCCACAACCCCTGCTGCCGCTCTTCCCAGCCTGCCAGGCACCCCCCCCCC
>ML682056.1:6154678-6170789 GCA_007922195.1 Podocnemis expansa
CCAGGTCCCCTTACGTGGCCGCTCCAGACGGTGGGGTCCCCTCCTCACTCCAGCCCCAGCCCCGGCCAACTGCCCTAGATGGCCACCCAGCAACACTGGGGCTCCAGCCTGCCACTTGGTCTGGGAAACTCCCGGGAGGGGCTGTCTACAGTACTCTCTTGAGTATAAGCTGAGAGCCTGTTTTGAAGCCAATTTTCAGGCACAAAATTTTCTGCTTGTACGGGATGATATACAGTAAATTAAAAAGTTCTATTCCAATTAACAGTAGCAGAACTTGGCCTGTTATTAATTCAGGGCCTGATAAAATTTGTGCACCAAGATGATGGTGGTGACAAGCGTTTGTAGTTTAGTTCCTAGATCCTCTGTGGAAATGCAGCAGAGGAGCGCTCTTGGCAAACAAAATCAGACTACTGGAGCCCAACTGGGAGCCAATTTTGTCGAGCCCTGTATTAATTTTTTAATCAGAAACACAAGAAAATATATTTCATCTGTTCTGCTTGATTAAACCTCCCACAAATCTCACCATTCACTCGATGGGAATATTTTGCTTAGTACTCACCATTGTTCCTCTACCCCATTTTTCTAATCCTCTCCTCACCATAGCCTATTTTTAATCAGAATCACTAAAATATTTAAACTGAATTAGACTATATTCCTAAGAGACAGTACATTGACTTAATCAATAGCATTGAATCATGGTGGTAAATAAATAAAATATTTTCAGGGAATATTTGAAATAACCATTTTGTCAAGTGCCTTTTCTGCATGCTGACATAGCATTCATTTTACTTGTACATAAACTTTAATGAACTTGCCAGTACCCAACAACTCAAATATCTGCAAGACTTATGCTTGTTTCTCCATTTTCATTTACTTTCACCAGCTCAGATTCCCCTGGTAAATAGAGGACTATTTTGAATCAGATGCAGTATTGCTTCTGTGAACTCTCTCATCATGTTCCTCCTGCCAGCAGCTCACCAGACACTGAATTCCAATTTGCATTGTAAACTTCAGCACCATTTTCTCCCTTGGTCTCTCTGGCACATTTCCTGAGCACAAAGGCTATCATGTTTCCCCAGTTATGGAAATGCCACCTTACAGCCCACCTGTCTTAGGCCCCCAGAACCCCAAAAGCAGTACAATAGCTTAAAATGCACCCTATCCTCAAACTCCACCAAAAGGCTTCTGGTGTACCATTACAACAGGGTCATATGATAGGTGTAGCATACAACACAGACAGATTTTGCACAGAAGTTGGACACATTCTCTCTCTTTTCTTATGAACATGAAAAAATTATACATAAAAATAATAAAACCTATGGTGTAAGATATATATATATAATTTTTCCTGCCTCCATTCCCTCACCATTACAAGGCATTCTTTGAGCTGTGTTCAGAGTCCCCTGGGCCTGTCTGAAGTCCTTTTGTTCAAGAGCATGGCTTGTGACCAGAAACACTGAGCCTTCTCCCCTCAACTTCTCTGGCTTCAGCTAGTCTATGTCCTTCTGTCCTGCTTCCCAAACTTCCTGTGAGAGTCCTACCTCACAAGTCCTTTTATAATCATTTGCTTTGGCCATCAGTCGCTTTCTCCCACTTTTGAGAATTTTCCATTTCCCAACTTCATTCCCTAAAGAATGAAAGTGGAGAGAACCAGGGCATGTTTACTTTTTTGCTCTCTTCTAGAAGACTTTTTCAGATGGGGGTGGTCCTTTAATGATTGGGTATAGTCACCAATCTGCAAGTGCATGCCACAACCCAGGCAGCTCAGGGCAGAGGATGATTTCTAACAACCCAGCCAGAAAATTATTCCCTCAACATTTGTCTGAAGTTCAAGCTGTGCTTATTTGGTTTTTCAGTTAACAACAATTTCAACTAAATCATTCACTGGCTCTTCAGATCTTTAAACAAATACTAGAGCTGATATGCATACAATGGTACCTAGAGGATATTCCTGTAACCCACCTTTTGCAGCACTTCCCAGCTTTTGTGCCCACAGCTTGACATAACTGAAGTTTAAATCAATGTTTAATCCTCTTTGACAAAGCACATCTTTCAACACAGATTTCCAATGGAAATATTAATCCTTTCTTTGCTTGACATTTCTGAAATTGTTCTATTTTTGCCCTACTGGCAACACATAAGCCTGTACAGCAATCCTTTCCCCACCAACCTTCACTGGACTATTCTCAGTTTCACTGGTGTAAATATGGAGTAAGTTTGAAGTGAATTAAGGTTATTCTTGGTGACATCTGTAAATCCAGATCAGCACCTGTCACATGTTTATGTCTACTCTCAGAGAAATGAATCTAGCAGTACCTAAACCAAAAAGATGTATACTTCCCTCTGTTTAAATCTATTCATCATCAACTACATTTGGACCAGTTTTCAAGAAAGACAGGCTTACAAACAACAAGTTCTGTTTAAAAAAAAAAACATTTTGCTTATATTTACTGTAATATATGAAATTAATAAAGATTTTTTTTTTAAAAAAAAGCTGTTTCTGAAGAGGACTCTGGTCAAGACATCACTGCTTAGCGGGATAGATTTTATATACTTTCGCTTATACCAGAACCCCAAATCCCAAACTCAGCAGCTCAATCCATTTTTGTATATTGTGAACATTGTAATTTACATAAAAGCATCTTATTTGTAATCCTACTAGCTCCTGGTGTCAAGGATTAGCCTATGGAACTCTTACTAGTGTTATATAACAGAAATACTTCCATTCACCAGTTTTATTTAGTGGTGTTTCAGTTCTATTAAATATTCCCTTCTTTTTGGATTATTGGAAGGTAAACCTGTGTACCTAATCATTGCTTATTGCAATCTCTGTCACATCCCAGTATACTTATCTGATGTGAAATCCTGACTACATTGAAGTTACTGGATTTTTTTACCTGCAACTTCAGTTGAGCCAAAATTTCACTTCTCTCTAGACTTAACAGTTCCAAACTTTTCAATTGTTATTTGGAAATATCACCAGAGCTCTAATTTGTGATCACTGTATAAAAGCAATATCTTTGACTGTATCTATAATGAGATGAATCCAAACACTAAGTTCTACTGCTCCCATTTTAAAAACTGTTTGACTCTGGGGTTCTGGGTCCATTTCAGATACACAGAAGAGCTCCCATTACTTGCTTATTTCCTCAAGAGTTTGATTTTAGAGCTTAAGCAGTTTCATGTATCACTCATTTGTAGTGACACAAAGTGTGCATAAAGACATTTTAATAAGTACCAGAAACAGGAAGCTCTCTGGTGGGAAGGTAGAGGGAAACTGTGCACAGGCAGGCAGTAATGGGGGTAGCAAACACCAAACCCACCCACCCAAATACTTACATTGTCATATACCAAATGGCATTATCTACTGTAGTTTTTTAAAACATGACATCAACTCTAGTAATTGCTTATAAAAAGACAATCATGCCAAGATCATATATTTTGCAGATAATGAAAACTAAGCTCACCCCATACTTCACTGTACAGTGGCAGCCACTACCGATTCCCAAATATACACCCAGTTATTAGGGTTATAGTTACATGTCTTTCCCTATAGACGGAGCACAAGATTGAGAAAGATGAAATTCCATATACCCCTGAAAACAAGCCATATTTCCCAAACTATTACTTATTCAAAGTATGAAGGAATCAACACATAAAAATCACTAATATCTGAAGAGAAACTTTAAAAAAAATTTTTTAAAGTAGGTCAATGGAGACATAACCAGAACTAAGTTCAAATGAAAGTGACAGATTTAAAAGGCATCCTCCGTGACCTGCATAATGTTTTCGTTACCTTTAAAAAAAATTACAATATGGAACACAAATGAAATAAGTAAATTTTTCCAAGCCAAAGAAACGCAGTATGAGTTTTTGCCAGGCATTCAACAAATTAAATGAAAACCAAATATGGAACACTAGGATAAATGATTGGGCAACTCCATAAATATATTTCAAAAGTACTGTCAACCCTAGCAAGCTATACCAAAAATGTACATATCTATAGCGACCAGAGCAATCATTTGTTTTGGTAGCATAGGAAAAGTGAAATTTCACAAAAGAGGAGAAGGACAACACGAGAAAGCCAGCCACCTGTTCTTTACACCTAGTTTTGCTACTGCAACTACCAAGCAATGACAAAATAATTGCTTATACTTTAATCATTTGAGGACTGTTAAAAGAAAATTTCTTTACATGGTCAAAGTCACACATTAAGGAAAAAAACATTCAAAAGCTTAGGGCCTTACACCCTAATGAATTGAATGCTTGGCTTGCTCCGGTAACTAGTCCGAGTGAAGCCATTTGAACTTTTCACTGTTATAAAGGAACCGTGTGGCCCCACATCAGCAAACAACTTGAGCATAAGCACAGATTAGCTAAGTGCTTTGCATAATTTGGACCATATACCAGTAACAGCAAGATTGTGCTCTGAATAAGTAAACCTTAAAGCTAGTATCTATTCTTTCTTTTCTTCAGAAATATTTAAATGTAAATATATAAATCTAGGAACACAGAATGTAGGCCACACTTACAGAATGGGGGACTCTATCCTGGAAACCACTGACTCCAAAAAAAAAAAAGTCTTAGTCAACAGTTACTGAACACTATATACCAGCGCAACAGTGTGGCCAAAAGGTTGAATGTAATCTCTGAATTTATAAACAAGACAATATTGAATAGGAGTTGAATATCTGGTACCAGTGCAGTGGTTGCTGAAATACTGTGTGCAGTTCAAATCCACAATTCAAGGATGATAGGTGATAAAGTGGACAGAACTCACAGAAGAGCCACAAGAAAGATTAAAGGATTAGGATGTCTTACTATAAGCAAAGAGCTCCATCTATTTATTTTAACAAAGAAAAGGTTAAGGGGTGACTGATTACAGACTGTAAGCACCTACAAGTGCAGCAGAAATTTGATAAAATGAGGTTCTTCCATCTAGCAAACAAAGGTATAATAAGTCAAATGTAGACATATTCAGACTCAAAATAAAAGGCATAGATAGTTAGTTTGGCTTTCTTTTTTTTTAATAACTGACAATAATTAACTATTGGAACAACAATTTAATATTCTTACTTTATAACTTTAACTAAAGCTAGCCCTTTAGAATTTCAATACCATACGAAGTTATCCACATTAAAAACACTAACTCAAGGAGCAAGCACATCATCTATTTGTCATTGCATTGCAACTCATTCAAACAAAAATAATCAGACCAAGCATATTCTGATGCAACAGAAACATGTTCCTAATCAGTTAAATTTAAAAAGATGAAACTATGAGCATCCACACAGGAGATTTCACTAGTTTAATCAGTTTATGTTCATGGCTTTCACATGTATTACAGTCCTTTTACATGTCATCCCATTCAAGATAGCGGAGATTGTTATATGTAAAAAGTCAAGTGAAATACAGGACCCACTGAAGACAATGGAAGCTTTCCAATAACCATATAAAAACTGAATTAATAGCTTAGACCAGTGGTTTGCAACCTGTGGCCCATGGCCCACTGGGTCTTTCCAAGTGGCCTGCTGCTCTCCTTCCACTGACTGCAGAAGGGGCTGATACCTAAGGACCAAGGCAGAGTACGCTGCCGCAGGGCTAATAGACCAGTGCAGGCTCCTTGCTACAACTATGGAGGGATCAGCACTCCTATCCCCTGGCTGCAAAAAAAGAGAACCGCTGCCTAAGGCAGTGGCTCCCAACCTTTTCAGTAACACAGTACACTTCAATGAGACAATTCCACGACACACCACTTTTTTCAGCTGACTTGATGGCTCAAACACCACACTTACTTACATTTACCACAGTTAAAATCTTACTAGAGAGGTCTGCAACATACTGCATACAACAAGCTAAAGGAGGATCAAATGCATGAATGTTTCAATTCCACTGGAAAAAGATATACGTCACCTCAATTTTGCCCTTTGGCCACCTACATGTAAAATGCTCACGTTTTAGAATCAAAAAGCTGAGTTTTATGAGTTGTAATTTTGGTTGGATAGAATATTGATTAGATGAAACAATGTTTGTCTTCCATTGATTTCATCACTCTTGTACAAAACTTAATGGCACTCTTGGACAGCTCCCACAGCATGCACCAGCTGAAAACCACTGGCCTAGGGACCCAGCTGGAGCGCATGGTGCTGCAGAATGTGCGTGGTTTCCCTGCTGCAGCCAGGGCATGGAAGATCAGTGAAGGCATTTTCCATCTGACTGCTAGCACAGACTAATGGCCTTTCATGGTTGTAAAAATGGTAACTGTGGCCCTTGAGTCAAAAAAGGTTGGGAACCACTGTCTTAGACTGTATCTATAATGGGATGAATCCAAACACTAAATTCCATTATGAGCAAGTTTCACCGCTCCCAACTTAAAGACTGTTTGAATCTGGAATTCTGGGTCCATCTCAGATATGCAGAAGAGCTCCCATTACTTGTTACTTGTATCTGTCATCAAGTGTTCTAATTTAATGCTCATTTCAAGATAGCCTGGATTTCACTCTTTATTATGAGTTGTACCATCTTAACAAGTTGTGTTTTAAGATCAATTTAGTGAAATCAGTATTACTCCATGTAGCACATATAAAAAAAATTAAACATAGCTTACATCCACTTAGCTTAAGTTATTCCTTATTGAATACCATTCTCAGTTCAACACATACAGCTAATTTAGTGACATGTTGCTTTAAGCGGCTTTAGATCTGAGAATCTGACCCATAGTGTTTTTGTGTTTTAAAAAGGCTCTGGTCTAAGCTAATAAAATTTGAAACCCGTAACAACATCTAGATTATAAACTTGGTTGGTAAGGACTAAAACAAGTAGGACGATTTACATAACATTCTGGAAACCGTAAGGAAAATCTCCAGGAAATAATTTGAACGCTTGTGCATAGTCATCTGCAGAAAAGGCTCTATCATCAAAGAACTTGATTCTTCTGTATATGGAAACTAAGAAGGCCAGCTCAATCCAAAGAAACATGAAATAAGGCCATAATAGGTTTGAAGGGAAAAGGTGGAAACTCAAAATCAACTGTAAGATCACATTTTGATACCACCACTTCAACAAGGGAAATATTATATAAAAGACATTTATTGTTGATATGAAAATAAACAAGTATGAATATTTTCTACTGTGCATATACTCTACCTCAGGGAAGAGAGCTTTCATTCACAAATCCTCTCTTTTCCTTCAAGCTGCCAGACTGGCACAGGCAGAGTTGAAGGAACCAAGCACAAGGAAATCTAGGTGCAGAAAGCATCTCTCATATGAATCTAAAAAGAAACTTCAAAAATAAACTAAACCTCAGTTGCACATTTGTCCTGAAAAGCAAAAAGAATGTTTTTCCAACCACCTTAGCCAAACTGAGATTGCTTAGGGGTGCAAGGCAAAAAGATTCAAAGCTGGTTTAGCTGGCAGCTTTGTATCCTATGGGGGGGGGGGCTCTCTAGATTCTTATAGGGGTCTTATTACCACACTGAGCACCAAATCTGACTGAACAAAGAAGTCTGGTGTTTCCAGTAACTGTTGATAACATAACAGCTTACTTAAAAATAGAGTTGGTTGCAGACATTTTGAAATAGGATGCATAAGCACTACAACCAAAGTTCACTTTGCAAAAAGGAATACTTAAGGTAATATTTTAATGCAAGCGGTTATACCACTAGAATACACTATAATACTATTAAAATTTCATTATACTACTGAGCTATTTATAAAATACTTTATAGCAAAAAACAAACATTGACAATGGATGAAGAACCCTAACCCAGGACCAATATCACCAATTATATTGTTACAGAGAAGCCATAGCATGTCAGTCTGATGTCTCCCTCAATATATTTAGTTATCAAATAGGAATTTCCAAATTAACCATCCATCCAATAAAGAGGCAAAGTATAAAGCAACATGATGTACTTCTAGATCACCAGTCCAAAAAATTAGCTTTTAAAATAAAACATGCTACATTAAGTTTTACAGTTCAATTTAAAAGTAGGAAATGTGAAGCTGGACTACACCTATATATTACTTCAGCCACACCACACATTTTAAAATGGACAACAATGTATTCATCTACACACTGAACCACATAAACCAAAACATTTAATACAGAACTACACATGTGCAACACTGCCTAGTTAATATTACTGTTGACATTTTAAACAAAAATAATCAGACTACATAGAAATTAACTGCAACTTCTAAGTGAGCAAAATAAAGAGTACTATTCCCAGTAATTTACTGTGACAGCATTTTACTGTCCCAGTCAGCATATGATTGTAAATGTAAATTATTTTTTCATATTGTTTGTATTATCTTTATATCATCATAAGATAAAACTTCCTGTGAAAAACCACAGGCCTGCTTCATATAAATATCTAAGGCGGCATCTGGGGGTGTGGGACAAACTCTGACAGTCATCTTATAGAAGCTACCTTACACCAACACTATTAGGGGAAGAAGCAGCAGTTATTTCCTGCACTGTCACAGAAAAAGGTCATTCCCTATTCAGTCTAAACCTGATAAATCCCAAGGCAACTGCAGAATTCAATTCTGCACAGATACACATCATTCTGTACGGTTGCAGCCTCATTACCAGAACCTCTTTGACCATGAAAGCTCCCTGAGGTGGTGTGAGCCGGGAAGGAGATGTGCTACATAGAAGATACAATACATCTCAGAACATCATCATCTTTTTTTTTTCTTTTTTTTTTTTTAAAGTTTTCGTGAATCTGGTTATTCCTCCCAAGGACAGGCCCTGGCCTTGTGGAAAGCCTCTTGCAGGGTCCATTTATGACATAAGTAAATGGTACTACTGCTATTGGCAGCCTTTTAGTTTTTTCCACCTGGAAGAAAGAAGATCTAAGGGCAGTTTCCTCTACATATGGATACAAGAGGGACACACTATGGAATAAAGCAACAACAAAGCCACTTAAAAAAAAAAATATCACAGGATTAGTGATTCTCTCCCTTACTCAAGAGCTCCTGTTCTTGATGTTAGGGCAGGCTTTTTGGAAGATCTTGGTCTTTAGACAGTAACTCCTTGCCTTATGCACATAGTTCCAGTGAGAGTGTAAAGGTAAAAGTTTTCCTGTCAGAGACTACATTGCCTCTGTATCCATCAGACAGAAGAGTGAAAGTGTACAGTAATATCACATGCAGCACCAATTATAGCAGATACTACTGAGCATACTCAGCAATGATTTTTCGTTTGCTTATCCCTAGGGCTGGCTGGGAAATCTTTCAAAAACGTGTTTGATTTTCGTTTAGAAATTTTCTGACCAACTTAATATTTTTACATCCCACACACACTTCTATTATCAATACAAAGTACTTACCCACAGCAAAAGTTAATCCTTGCCAATATTTCACTTAAACATTCAGCAGTTTTTGCTGTAACTGTATCACAGGATACATCTGCACTATGTAGCCTCTACCCAGGATGTTCCCTAGAGTAGACGCGACCTATACTGACAGAAGAGGGGTTCTCAGTCAGTCAAAGATACACCACCTCCATAAACTACAACAGCTACCTCAACAGAAGTGCTTTTCACACGCCGGGGTCATGTCAGCACATGACCTGACCAAAGCTGCTATCCAGATACAATTTTCAACTGTACATCAAGCCTTAAAAAAACTAGGAAAGTGATTTTCCTCTCACCAAGAAACTGCTAAAAGAATTTTGTTTTAACTTTCATATGCACACAAATTCACAGGCATAGCACTCAGCTGATACACCCAACCAAAAGTGTAACCTCTGTAGTCAGAGGGACAATGTCCTCTATCATGTCACAGTGGATTTCCAAATCTGACCAGAAATGGCAACCAGATCCAGAAAACCAAGTTTTATAATTTTATAGCAATGCTCCTGTGAGCAACTCTAATTATTTAGAATTTTGGAGTTCTCTGAGGAAAAGAAATGAAGATAAAAGTGCAGCTCCTAGTTCGTACTTTATTACACCATTACAAGAATCTGGAGGAGCAGATGACAATCCTCAGACTTCAGGACCTACAACAGGACTCTCCATTAGACAAATTAAAAGCTTGAAACCAGAAACTCATATCTGTCTAAAATTGATGGAAGAGAGAGGGTGGTAACAGAGATTGAAGAAATTAACATAACATATTCAATGTGTGCAGCACTAAAATAACTTGCAAAGCAATTAGCTCTAAAAATCTTCTTAAAAAACTTCAGAATCCTAGCTGCACAATTGGTAGACTTAAAGAAGATAACTATTTCTACTATGCTGGAAGTGGGCACCAGTGATTAGCCCACATAAAGCAGATGCCACTAAACTCTTGGGGACATTGGAAGGAAGAAGCGACAGTATCTAAATCATTTGCTGCCTTCCCCACAGCCCACCCACTCCAACAGTGTTTTCCGTCTCCACACATGGACTTCTGAAGTTGAGTCAAATATTTATCTTCACTAATTTTCAGAACATTTGGGGAGTTTGCAGCAGTCTAGTAAAAAATTTGATTTCAATAAAATTGGAAAATATAATTTGTTGATGAGCCTTGCTATTCAAATTAATATAGATACAAATATTTATTAATCAAAGAGTATCTGCTTCCATGAGGCTATCAAGTGAAATTCTGGATAGTGTATGATAGGAAAACTAGTTAGCACAGAATCTTTTGAATATCACTAATGAAATAAAGAAAACTGAACAGAGAAGCCAAAATGGAACCATGCAGAGAAGACTAAACTGACTAATGTGCTGTCATTCTCTCTATTCCAACATGTGCTTACCCTAGGAATTGTGCTGCTACAAGCTGAGCAAGATCTTCCTTCTCTCTGGCTTGTTCCCTGAAACCCTACAAACCGCAGACTTTATTTCCTTCCCGTTTACTTGTCATATAGTGTTTGTTTCTTAGGTGACTGGATGTTCCACTTATTTTGTTACAGAGACAATTGATGTATTTTACTGATTAATGGAAAATATGAAAAAAGAGCAAAGACTATATCTGAATTTAATGGCAGTTTAACATCAAAAAACAACAAAGTTAAAAATTCACTTTCAGCAGGGAATAAGTCTGGAAAATTACAAGCATGTGAATTTGGTATTACAAGAGGAACTCCTTTGTTACCTTTGACTACAACAGATGCTACCATACACACAGTACAACAAGTAGTAAATCCTAAAGCCTAAAAGCACTTGGTATGTTAAAAGAAGCAACTAAAAGTTGCAATGATTTGGGGGGGGGGGCGGGGGAGTGGAAGAGGAGAGAATCAATCCTCCAGAATTTTAGCATAGATCTTGACTACCTATTTAGCTGAAGTGCTAAAAATTACACTTGTATAGCCTCTCAGATCTCATTGTGTAACAGACTAGCACCTGCTACAGCTCTCTGTTAGCAAGTGTTGATCCTCCTAAAAAAAGTTAAGTGTGTTTGGCTGACTCATTGGGGCAGGTGGTACACAAGTCTCCATGGATAGGACTTTCCACAAAGGACATCCAGACTGTAAGTAGGGGAGTAAAAGCCTATGGCAGACCAATGCCTTCAGGAAGGGGAAAAAAAAAAAAAAAAAAAAAAAAGTCTTGAACCAGGCTGTATCAGTGTTAATATTAACATTATTAAAACCAAACCCCTTTAAAGGTGGCAAATTTGGTCTGAAATAGCATGTGAACTGTGATGGAGAGCAGGCAAGAAACAACAGTTATTCAGCTAACATCCAAAAAGTCATACTTTACAGAGACAGAGGTACCTCCCCTAGACTAAATGGAAAGACTTACCGGTAGCCTTTCCACATAATTCTAAGGACTATCTTATTCAAAAATTCAAGATTCTCCCCCTTCAATCCAGCTTGCTTTGTCGGTCAGTAATTATTCTGTTTCAATTTTGTGTTCTCGGCATAGCTCTCTTAATTCAGGAGAAGAGTGCAGCACTGATATATAGAGAGGAAGCAAATAATTTATTTAGCAAAGCTTTAGCTACCATTTTCACTGATTCTCTTTTTTCATCCACCCCAAAGCAGCAGTTAGAGAGTAATCTTATTCCTGTATCAGATAAGGGGAAAAGCTAGGTTACCATGGAATCAGTCAATTAATTTTGACACCTGCTTACTAAGATTGATCAATCATCTTTGATGTCTCTCCACTAGGTTGCTATCCCTCCGTTTAGGAAAAAACTGTCTCACATGAGAATTAATGGGCCCCAAGATTCCCTGGAGTCTTTCCCTTGTGTTAATGCTTTCAATATTTACTAATGCAAGCCACTCATTTCCAGAGTTCAACTAATTACAGATCCTTTTCCAGGAAGAAAGACTTTTATTTTAAAGATCCTTGTTCTTTGTATATTAAGTCCCACCTTAAAATCTTTGTTTCCAAGAACTTCAACATGCTTTTCAGCTGTACCAGTCAGGCTGAGATCAATTAAAAGTTCATTTTTAATGTACTTTCTCACATGAACACATTTCTCAAACTGCTAAAGCACAGAACTGCACTTTAAAACAATACAGCCATCTTACAATCACAGACAGAATTCTGTATTCAATAAACCTTCAAATGTCATATTTACAGCCTATATATTAATTTTAATTGCACAAACAGTCCAACATGCTTACAAATAACCTCTGCTTTTGTTTAAATATTTCCTACCATAAACCTTAATGAATTATTCTAGATGATGACCCCACTGATGCCATTGTGAAAACCTAGCCATGAGCTGCTCATGTCAGTAGCAGATGGTTCTGCTTCACAGACAAATGAGAATAGCTTAGCTAGTTTCACTATATCAAGAAAGCCTCCTCACAAGCCAGAAAAGCTTTCAAATCACACAGCTGCAAAGCAGAGCTTATGATACTTCATTCCAACTTCTGCACCCATATTCCAGCTGCTGTCTATTCCAGATATTTACAACACACTAATCCCCATGGTGTTAAGCACCTAGCTAAACTTCAAAGGTTGAAAGGCACGCCCTCCAGGTGAAGATTTGTTGCTTGTGTCCTACCAAATAACGGCAGACTTTCTATATCTCCCACTTCAAAAGAGTAGCCAAACCAAATAGGTATTTTATCAGTGTATGTGTTCCTTCTCAAAGTAAAGCTTTATGGCACCCAATTTTACCCAGAACAGTGCATCTTTAAAAGCAGTTCTCCCAAATATGCAAAAATCTACTTCTGTGACATAGTCATAATGCTGACATCAATTACAGGGTGACCAGATACAGGGCCCAAGCATCATTTTTTGGGTCCTGTACAAATGTGTACCATAAGCACACACACACCCCCCAGGCAAAGAGGGTTGCAGCTTGGGCTGGCACCTCCAGGGCCCCAGTAAAGTGTATCCTTTTTCACCCGCACATAGGGGGCCCTGACCAGATGTCCCAATTTTAGAGAGACAATCTCAATATTTGGGGCTTTTCCTTACATAGGTATCAATTATCACCACTACCATCCCATCCCTCTGTTTGGATTTTTCATACTTGCTATCTGGTCACCCAAAGATATGCACCCTGCAATAGAGTTGGTAACGACAAATGCCTTCTGATTTTACCAAAACCACTAAGAACCCAAGTCTTAAAAATGTGTGCGCTTCGCTAAGTAAAAGTAGCCCTTTTAAATGCATCTAGACCTTCCTCTAGGTGGGAGTGGAATAGCAGCATTCTGCTGGGATTGAGCACAGCACCATGAAGCAAAAATGTAACTGTCATGCTCGCCCCCCCCCCCATTTCACCTAACAAATGCAACTGATGTAAACAACCAACAAATGCTTTAATACACAAATAATCAAAGAAATCCCCCTTGGTGTTAATTTCAAAGTATTTTACTGTCATCTGCTGCAGTAAGCCATCAGAAAATGAATTCATTAATTACAAGAATTGAAATTTAATCAAGAGATTAAAGTTTGGCCTGGCCCTCCTATTGTTAGGATATGCTCTGACCAGCATCAAGCTACAAAGCTATAGATAATCCTGTCCAACCAAGGTATTCCTAGCTCTACAAGCATGTCTGCTGCTCATCATCATACACAAAGAAGATCCACAGAGGCTTCCCCTCCTGTCATTCACAATACTCCTGACAATTAGTGAATTGTTCCAGGACTCCTGACCAGTTACAAAACCCCCAATTCCTGCACATATGCTTAACAGATAACTTTTAACTGTAGTCAGCATACAGAGCAGACAGCTTAATATCACTCTACCTTTCATATCTGCTCTCCTTTCTCCAAAGGAGTCAGAAACCCACGAATGGAGCAAAACAAAAGCACATAAAGTTCTCAGGTAAATTCTGCTCTTCCTAGAGCAGGTGCATTATTTTAGCTAATATGTCTTGCAACTATTCTTTAAAGTGAACTAAAGTGACTTGTTTGCCTGGGAAGTTGCTTCTTTCTGCTCATCTGAATATCCAGAATCAAACATTCTTCTTTTAAAATTCATATGTATGAAAGTTAACTTGGAAGCCATCCTGCACAGCTTTCATTTGTCAAGAGAGAAAAAACTACCTCCACCCAACTCTAAATAGGTTTTGAATAATTTAATCTGCAGTATTCTCTTTCCCCCTGAAGACACAGTTTGTGATGCCGCTTCATGCAGACATTAAACACACTGTTATGGTTGCAAAACTTATTATGGCATCTGTGGTTGCAAAGCCATTACTATGGCACAGATCTCAAAGCGCTTGATAAAGAAGTTTAGCTAACCTTGTATGCAAGAAAAACACAAAGGTTAAATAATTTGCCCAAGACCATGGCACAGATTAAGATGTAAATTAAAGCTCAAAGCAGAAGCTCTGTGATTTCACTTCAAGACCAGCATTCTGTTTTCCTGTGAGCAATGCCACCTTCCTTTTAAGCAAACATATACGGAAGGAGCAAGAGTGACAATGCTAGAAACTCAGTCTTCCACTGTATCCACAGAACAGGTAAATCAGTGAGTGTGTCAGCTTCCCCTGTGCTGGCCAGTCAGCACGCATTAATCCACTTCCATGAGTGGAAACACAGCTCAGTTCCTTTGACTCATTCAGCCCTTGAAGCTAAGACTTCAGAACTGAAACATCACCACCCCAATACCTCTTTTGCCCAAAGAACCAGCCATGATTAGCTTGCACTGCTCAGTAATGGAGCACATATTTGTGTGGCTCTAGGTGTGAATTAATGATGACTCCCATTACAGAACCCAGTATCCTCCCCAGGACTTGAAATTAGGGGGCATGTAGGGAGGTGTTGGGAGTGCTCACTAAACTGGCATAACACTGTTACTAGCTGACAACTGGGGGGTGTTGGAAAATTCAGTAGGGGTATAGACAGGGTGTGGGAGCTCTCACTAAATTGGCGTAACACTGTTACTAGTGAGAAGTGGGGGGGTTGGGCAATTAAGGGGGTGTACCGGCTCTCACTAAAGTGGTATATCAGTTACTAGCTGCCAACTGGGGGAGTGTTGGAAAATTCAGGGGAGTGTCAGGGCTCTCACTAAATTAGTATAACACTTACTAACTGATGATTGGGAGGTGCTGGAAAATTCAGGAGAATGTAGAGGGGGTGTTGAGGCTCACTAATTTGGTACAACACTGTTACTAGCTGACAACAGGGGGTGTTGGGAAATTCAGGGGGCGTAGGGGCTCTCACTAGTTTGGTATAGCACTGCTACTAACTGAGAACCAAGGGGGTGTAGAGGGTAAGGGGAGAGTTGGGGCTCTCACTAAATTGGTATAACACTGTTACTAGCTGACAACTGGGGGAATGTTGGGAAATTTAGGGGGTGTGGGGGGGGTGTTGAGGCTCTCACTAAACTGGTATAACACTTACTAACTGACAACTGGGAAGGTGTTGAGAAATTCAGGGGCATGTAGGGAGCATTGGGGCTCTCAGTAAACTGGTATAACACTGTTACAAGCTGACAACTGGGGAGTGATGGAAAATTCAGGGGGCCTGTTGAAGGATGTCGGGGCTCTCAGTAAACTGGTATAACACTGTTACTAGTAAGAAGTGGGGGGGAGGGGTGTTGAGAAATTCAGGGCTATGTAGGGGGCATTGGGGCTCTCACTAAATTAGTATAACACTGTTACTAGTGAGAAGTCGGGGGTCGTTGGGCAATTCAGGGGGCCTGTTGAGGGGTGTTGGGGCTCTCACTAAACTGGTATAACACTGTTACAAGCTGACAGCTGGGGGGG
>ML682056.1:6171189-6235145 GCA_007922195.1 Podocnemis expansa
AGTGAGAAGTGGGGGGGGGTGTTGGGCAATTCAGGGGGCCTGGCGGGGGGGCTCTCAGTAAACTGGTATAACACCGTTACAAGCTGACAACTGGGGGGTGCTGGGCAGTTCAGGGGGAGGCGTCGGGGGTGTGAAGGGAAATCCCCAACAGCAGCTGGAAGGCGTGGGGAGGAGAAAGAAGAGGGGAGCTTGGCGAGCCGCGAGTCCCCGGCCGGGAGAGCGGGTCCGGCTCCGGCAGGGGCCGCGCCAGGCGGGGACTGAGGGGAGGGAGGCCGGGGTGACTTACTTGAACCTGCCCTGGCAGTGCTGGCACTGCTCGCCGACCCAGCCCTGGTCGCAGAGGCAGGTGGCGTTGACGCAGCGGCCGGAGAAGCAGCTCCTCTCGCAGGGCTTGGGCTGGGACACCTGGGCGCACAGCGCCAGGTAGAGGACGCCGTAGAGCAGCAGCCGCCTCTTCACCTCCAGCGGCGCGGCGGGGCGGCAGGAGGCGCAAGGTCGCCACACGCCGGCCGCCCCGCGCCAGCCGCCCCCCGCCTCCATCTTGGCCGCCCGGAGCGCGGTTCCCCTCAGAGCCGCCCGCGCGCGTGACCCGGCCGTTGCGCCTCGCGCGCTGCCCCAGATAACGGACACGCTCAGGCAGCGCGCGCGCCTGCGCGCGCCGCCGCCTCTGCCCTCCGCCGGGGACGGAGCGCTCCGCTAGGCATCCCCCACCGGGCGCGGGGGGGGGGTCCGCTCACGAGCGGCGAGGCGGCGCTCGCCTCCCGTGAGCTCCAGCGCCGCGGCTCAGCGGCCAGGCTGCGGCTCGGCTCCCCGCCTGCCCGCAGGCTTTTTCGGCAGCGGGGTGTAACCCGCGCTCAGCGCTGGCCGGCCGGTGGTGCGCTCGCCTCCCCCCCCCCGTCCTGCTTTGGTTTGCTCCGAGCCGCCGCTCGTCCCGCCCAGGCCAGTGGCGCGAGCGCGGTGGGATGCAGGCGTGCGCGTGCAGCTCAGGCGCTAGCCCGGGCTGCTGCTGCTGCTGGAGCAATTGCCCTGGGCAGGATGCGCAGCAGCGGCCGAGCCTGCAAAGGGGGTTATGTTACAGCAGCCCTGCTGGCCAACTCCCTCGCTCCCAGCCCTGCCCCGTGACATAAATAAACCTGTGCTAGTGGTGGCTCAGGTGCAACACCCCGCCGCGCTACAGCAAGGGCTGAGAGTGCAATGCTTTCTCCCCCACCCTCCTCCTCCTGCTGCTGCTGCTGCTGCCGTGAGAGGAGACAATCCAACTACTCCACAAAGAGCTGAGCATGTGCAGCCGAGGAGCCCCTTAAAGGCACGGCGCGTGGCTAGGTTGGCCGGGCTTGCAGGAGGGAAAGTCCTGAGCGAGCGCTGCGTAGGAGCGGGTGTCGTCCCAGGGATTTCCCTGGCCCCCCTTACACAGCACCAGATGTCAGCTAGTAACAGTGTTGCACCAAATTAGTGAACTCCCCTACACGCGCACACACGCCCAATTTCAAGTCCTGGAGCAAATACTGTGTCCTCCTGTGAAACAAAAAGTGGATGGGGAGAAAGGTTTAAAAGATTATTCCATTTCCAAGTGCTGTGACACACTGAAGGGAAAGGAAACCAGGAGTCGGGTGGCACTTTTAAAGACTAACGCACTGATTTATTTATTGCATGAGCTTTCGTGGGAGAAACTCCCTCTGTCACACACTTGAAAATCATCTTCAAGCGTCTGATGAAGTTGGATTTTCTCCCAGGAAAGCTCATGCAATAATTGGTACTTTAGTCTTTAAAAGTGCCACCAGACTCCTTGTTTGTTTTGCTGAACAAGACTAACTGGGCTACCACTTTGGAAAAGCTACACTAATTGTGGCTTGTTTTTTGCTTCCGAGTGACTTCTCTTTCACACAGGACAAATCAATGGATCCAGGGGTCCACGGACATGCTGCAGGGGGTCCGCAGAGCCTCTCCCTACTGGGGCTGGAATCCAGCTACAGCCCCAATGCTCCCTGCCAGGGCTGCCTTTCCCCTCCCATGGCCGATCCTGGCAGGGGGATGGGGCTGTGGTAGCTCGCCAGCAAGGCAAGGGCAGGGGGCTATAGCTGCTGTGGCTCAGCTCCCCAGCGGTGCGGGCCATGGTGGCAGCAACGCTGCTCGCTGGCTGTCCCAATGGCATCGCTAGAGTGATACTGGTCAGAGTTTGCCCACACGGGCCAGATTACATAATCAGCCAGGGGGGTGCTAAAATATTTTTTTCTTCAGAAGGGGTCCCCAGCCTGAAAAAGGTTGGGAACCACTGGATAAGAGGAAAGCCTTGACTTCCAGCACAAGTGCTTAAAGGGGGAAAAAATGAAATATAAGAGCAACAGCACAAACAATGACTTTCTCAGTAACAGCGTAATTTTACTGTATTTTTATTTTCCCACATTTTGTAGAATAGGTTCAAAATGTACACCCACCAACTGCAGAAGAACCTCAATGTACTGTGTACTATTCACCATCTCACCCTTACTCTCTCTGCTAATCCATGTCTCCAATATTCAGAATTTATGAGCAACTACAAACAGCTGGTTTTTTATTCATATATTTAAAGTACCATGCCTACGTTTCAGCCCTCATCGCCCTTAGAGAACATCCTACTCAAAATTACAGCATCCTGATGCCTCAGAAAAGCCATAGCAATCACTGACACAGTGACTGATTAAAGTCTAATATTTCTCCACCCTGCAGTGCTTGGAATGGACTTTTATGCCAGTTCTTTCTGAAGAGTTTCAACAGTCACTTGAAATTTCTCTAGACAGTGGACACTAACATCATGATATTTTATGTGTCTAGAAAAAGATATTTAACTTGTATTTAGAGGTGCTTGCATAGCATTTGTGCACCTTTACCATAATACCTGACAACGCAAATTCAGAATTTACAAAGCTCTGTAGTTTGTTGCTGGATCATGATAACCAAGGATCCTGGTTTTATAGGCAGATTTTAAAAAAGGGTAGGGGAGAGTCCGAAAAACCCTAAATGCTCTGAACAATTAGTCTTTAATATGCAGAGTCAGTGGTTCTCAAATGTTTGCATGCCACGTACGAATATTACAACTGGTAGACTAAAGTTTTGGAAGCCCCTTGCTATTTGTCCATAAAAGAGAAACAAAGGTCACTACATTCTGAAAAGTATGCAACACTGAAAATTGATGGGGTAGAATCAGTGACCTGGAAAGGATCAAGAGGTTTTCTAGTCCAATATCCTACACTCCAGGCAAAGTAAGCACAACTGATTTAACAAAAACTGTGTGAAAGGAGAACCATTTCTATTGCTTAATGTTTGGAAAGAGGTGAGCCTGAGCAATGACGTTAATGTCTCAAATTAGATCCAAATATGAACTTTCCAAAAATTCACTGACATTCACGTTCACTTTTCTGACTTAGCCCTTGACAGAGACAGGCCCATCTTTTCGTGAATCCGATGCTGCCCAGAACATCCACAAATTCCAGCTGCTGAAGGGATCCCAGTGCTTAGATGTCCCGGTGACAGCCATAGTAACCAAATTACTATTCTTATTTATATGATGGTAGTGCCTACAGACCCCAGCCAAGATCAGGGTCCCATTGTGCTAAGCATGTAAACACAGTGAAAGAGAGTCTCTGTCTTGGAAGTTTATAGTCTTAATAAAAGAGACAGATGAATTATGGGAGGGGACAGAGTCAGAGAGATAAAGTGTTTTGCCCAACATCACACCAGCACAGCAGAGTCACAAACAAAACCCATACCTCTTGACTTAGCCCAGGGCTCCATCCAAGGACCATTCTATCCCACTAACCAAGCCTAGGCGGATAATTTCATTTTTTTTATTCAGGCCCACTTCTTCATTATTAAATTTCTTGCTTTTATTTGATTTGTAATGAATCTGCAAGTTCATGCAATATGTGAGGAAATGGAAATCATGCTGCTGCTTTACACTAATAAAAAAAGCTCAGTCCTGAATTTATGCCAAACAGTCTCTTAATTGTGCCAAATTAAATGTCATTAAGTCTACTGAACAACTGTCTTCTGTAAGGAGTGACACCAGACCAGCAACTGAGTTAATTTAAGATTAAGTATCAAGATATAACTGGAGTGCAAACACCAGTTATTCATTTCAGACCATATGAAAATTTTTGTTCAATGCAGAAGGAAGAGATTCATAAATAATCGTTACCCTATATTCAGCATTCTCTCTTTATTTTTCCATACGCCTCTTATATCAAGGACCAAAGCAGGAAAAATTACTCCCTCTGTCTCTAAAATCTGATGCAGATTTTGTTTCAGACTTATGGACACCAGCCAAGGTTTTAAAGCAGTCAATCAAACCAAAGATGATTCCAAAGAGGCACTGCAGCCCGTTAACAACCAAGAGCTCTGTTCAATAGCTCAATTATCAGTATTCCAGACGTGTATTTGTTCATTAAACACTAATTTCTCCTCCAAAGTATAAATATGAAAAGTACATAAAAATGAAAAGAGGAAAATTTATGAAAATAAATCTATCAGGATGTTATATTTTTGATGGTCAGCTAGTAGGTTTATGGTAGGGGTCTCAAACTCAAATCACCACGAGGGCCACATGAGGACTAGTAGAGGGCCACATAAGGACTAATACATTAGCCTGAGGACCGCACCACTGAAACCTTTTCATGCAAAGATATTGTGAATATCGGTAACAATAGCATCATTGCAGTCTGTGGGGAATAGCTCTAAGGGCCACATGTTTGAGACCAGTGGTTTATGGATAAGAATTCCACGAGCTATGCTGGGAGACAGACAAATAAAAATATATTGGGAGTCATAAGACTGGGAAAATTATGAAAAAGTAGAAAGATTTACTCCTATTGACTAAAACAGTCAAGTTCTATGACATCTTCAGCAGTTTCTGGCCTTTGAAGAGCAAGAAGGAAACATGGATTTGCTAACTGGACGGGTCTGACAGCTCTCTCTTAGCTAGCACTCCATGTAAATGAAGGAATACAAACCTTTAGGATGTTGTGTGTTACATCAGTTCAGTTCACTATAGTTTTTATATCCTAGCAAGTAAGAGATATGCAGACACCAGTCTGGTTGTTTTGTACTCTGCCTTGATGAGGAATTTTTCTATCAGGAGTTAACAGACGCATCTGCTGGGAGGAGGTAGGTCTGTCAATTCTCTCCATCATTACATGTAGGACTATAGAATATCCCACTTTTTCTGGATGTGTAATAGGCTGAATCTTTACTTTCTCTAATGCTTGAAATAATCTGCACTATTAAAATTTCAACTCAAAAGTAAATGAGTGACTAACTTATTCAGCAGCCTACAGACTGTAATAGGAACACATTATGTTTTGGGGGTGAGAAGGGTAATCCACACAATAAAAAGTAGAAGTACTACAATGGAGAGAAAAAAACCAAGACAACAAATACAAATCCTTTTTAAAGCTTTTGCTTTACAAAGCTAGAGCACAGCTCCAAAAAGAAGAAAAATGTACTGCTACTTTTGTGGCCAAATAACAGAACAGCTAAAAATGCTGAGTTTCTGTAAAGGGCGACATTGTGCACCTTAAGCTACATCCCTCATGGTAAGTGGTGATGAGTGGGTACCACACACTGGGAGTCCAAAAGTATATAGTTCACAAACCAAACAACTTTTTGGTACCATCTGGGTTGACAAGTTGCCATCCTTTTTTGAACAGTCCATGCATATAAAAATATATAGTGGTGAACCTTTTTGCCTGGTAGTTTAAAAGTGAAGTTAGACGCATTTCCATGGAAACTACACATGTGAGGGTAAGCACAATCACTGAAAACTAGATATGAGCCATATTTTGACTGAAAGGAATATATCCTCACCTCAACTTCTTTTAGTGAAATAATAAAAACCATACAAATCTGTCTTATTTGCATAATCATTGCTGTGACAACTGCCAACAACTAACATTGGTGGGGTCATGCTTCACATGAAAATAAAACTTGATTTTACAGGCATTAATGTCATCATTTTTCAACTTAAAAAAATCAAATTTTAGTTAGTTGCATACAGTAAGGTGCTATACGTTAAGATTTATAGGGGTGGTTCCCCTTTATTTGCTTTTGTCACCATTGTGGTTACTGAATGAACAATGAAATCAGGTTCAGAGGTTCCCAAAAAGCATTCACAAACAGAGACAGGTCTAAAAACACAAGTGTGATATGCAATGTAGAGGTTCCTTTCACAGATCTGACCAAACCAAGAGACCAGGAATTATGGAAGAATCTTTTAAGAGCCATAAAAATCCAAAAATGTGCTGCCATTATGCAATCTAAAAAACACTAAAGAAGCATCTAACATATTTTATCACCAAAATTGTAAAAAGATCTTTACACATAACAAAACAACGCACAGCTTGGAAAACAAGCAAAACTTTCTACCTATAGTGAAGAAACTGGCCATGGATCACAAAAATCAATAAGGGGAATGGGATCATCATCCATAAGAGTTTTGTGTCAAAGTATGGGAACAGCACCCAGTCAAGACCTGCTGTGCCAAGCAGAAGATCTCAGGCCAGATGGGAACATATGGAAAAAAGCAAAAGATAACATGTGAGAGCCAATATCTTTCTGTCCTACAAGGGAGCTGGTAGAGATAGAAGCACACTATTACAGATTTTGTTATAGACTCTACAACAGAAGATCCACAGAAAAAGCACAAATGCTGCCAAGGTGAAAAAGATGATAGCATGTACTCCATGAAAGAAAAAGAAGGATATGATAGACAATTCACTTACATCGCACTGATTTTTTTTCAGAGCCTTGTGCTGTATCAAAAGTGACTCTCTGAGAAAATGGTGTCCAGAATGAACTCTCTTGGTACTGGAAAAAAATATTAAATCACAGACACACATGCACTTTTGGAGAAAACAGACATCATTAATAACCTAGAGATTATATCAGTTAATAGTAGCAAACTTGTGATAATACCAGACTATCGATCTGAGGTAATGTTACTCAAGGAGGCTGTATCCACATCAGGACTTTATTTCAAAACAAGAGCCGTTGTTTCAAAATAAAGCCTGGTATGTCCGAACGATGTTCAGTTATTTCGAAAACATTAAACCTAGCATGAACTCAAAATAACCTTTGTTTCGAAAGGGTTGTTTCGAAACAATGCAGTTAGGACATGTTGCTTTGAAACAATCCATTCCGAAACTGGGGTTTGACCTGCCTCCCAGGTGCACCCCCCCAGCACCCTGACCAGGGTGCTGAGGGAATGTGCAGGGGAATGGGGGAATGGCAGCAAGTGCTGAGCCAGGGCGGGGGGCAGAGCCAGCTCCCACTGCTCTCCCCGCCTGGGTGGCAAGCTCCTAGCCCAGGCACACAGCCAGCTGCCACTGCTCCAGCTGCCCGGGTGGCAGGCGTGGAGCCCGGGAGGGGAGCACAGCCGGCTCCCACTGCTCCCGCCACCCAGGTGGCAAGTGCTGAGCCTAGGTGGGGGGCGGCACAGCTGGCTCTGGGGTCTCATGCCCCAGTGGCAAGCCCTGAGCCCGGGTTGCTGGGGGGAGCAGTCTTACCACCTGCAGCCCCCCCAGCAGCTGGCACCCAGGCAAGCCTGGGGAGCTGGGTCCGGGGACTGCCCCCCTCGGCAGAAGGGGTGCCCCACGGTCACTCTTTCGCTGCCCCAACAGCAGCAGAGGAGTCAGGGCAGGCGGATCCCTGGCCTGGGGGCAGTTTTCCCCTGCCTGGCTCTCCAGGTGAGAGCCAGGCAGGGGATTGGTTGGCAACATGGCCCTGCCAGGGGGCCATGTTGCCATATCTCCCATGCTGCCCCTCTCCTGAATTGAAATAGCATGTCCACACACAGGGCATGCTATTTTGATTTGAGGGGCTTGCCTTATTTTGAATTAACTTTTTCTTATTTCAATTTAAGTTATTTCAAAATAAGGCTTTTATTTCAAAATGAGTTATTTCAAAATAACTTATTTTGAAGTAACAGTTAACATGTGGACATAGCCAGAGAGTTTAAGAGTAGTCTGTGAGCTCCATTCACTTTTGTCAGCAGACCCTCATCAGGTCTTAAAGCAAATGTACCATGGTCATATGGTCAGCTCTGAAGAACTCAAACACTGATTAACCATGACCTCCACAGTCAGAGGCTTGATAATAATTACACCTCTAGCTATACCATGTCTACCAATGTCCACACATTCAGTCATCTCATCATAGAACGCAATCATACCGGTCAGGCATGACTTGCCCTTGCTGAATCCCTGCTCACTGTTCCCGATCACCTTCTTCTCCTCCAAATGGTTCAAAATGAATTCCTTGAGGAAATGGTCCATAATTGTTTTTAGAGACAGAGGTGAGAGTGTCCTTTCTGTAGTTCCCTGGCTCCTTTTCTCTCCCTTTTTAAAAAGTGAGCTCTATATCTGCATTATTCCAATCATCCAGGACCTCCCCCATCACCAAGAGTTTTCAAAGATAACAGTCAACAGCTCTGCAATCACATCAGTCAACTCCTTCAGCATCCTCAGATGCACTGCATCCATGCCCATGAAACTGTGCATGTCCAACTTTTCTAAAGAGTCTTGAAGCAGTTTTTTCACCAACAAGAGCTGCTCCCCACATATTATATTACCCAGTGCAGTAGTCTGTGGGCTGACCTTGTCTGTGAAGACAGAGGCAAAAAAAGCATTGAGTACGTCTGCTTTTTCTACATCCTATGTCACTAGGTTGTCTCCAGGGCCGGCTCAAAGCGTTGTGGCACCCCAAGCCAAATTTTGATTTGGCGCCCCCCCATCTCATTCATGGAGATTGAAAACGATATTCCAAAGTGCAAAAATCTCCAGCGTCTGCCTATAGAGGGCTTTAAAGTGAACTCTGCCTACATGACTTAAGCTGCAGTTGACTAACAGTGCCTGAGCTGCTAGGAAAGAGTTGAAGAGGCGGGAGCCAGCCAGATCTTCGGGGGGGGGGGCTAGGCACCCCTAAGAACTGTCACCTGAAGCCATGTCTGTCTCTTGCCTCATAGTAGAGCCAGCCCTGGTTATCTCCCCCACACTTTCCCCTTCTTTTTATTGTTAGCATACCTGTAGAAACTCTTCTTATTACCATTCATGTCCCTTGCTAGCTGCAATTCCAGTTGTGTTTTGGCCTTCCTGATTTCACCCCTGTATGCTCAAGCAGTATTTTTATACTCTCCCCTGGACACGTGTCCAAGCTTCTACTTCTTGTAAGCTTCCTTTCTGTGTTTAAGCTCACTCAATATTTCTCTTTTAAGCCAAGCTGGTTGCCTGCTGTATTTGTTGTTTTTTCGGCACATCGAGGATGGTTTGTTCATGCCCCTTCAATAAGGTTTCCTTAAAATTCAACCAGTTTTCTTCTTAGCCTTCCATCTATTCTCTGGAGAGAACTGAGGTCAGCTTCTCTCAAGTCCAGGATCTGCATTCTTCTTTTCTCTTTTCTTCCTTTTGTCACGACTCCCTCCTTGACCATCTCATGGTCACTGCTGCTCAGGTTGCCATCCATTTCTACTTCCCCTAAGCAAGGAATTTTTCCTGGTTTGTTGTTAGTGGCTCCTGATTTGTTCCTTCAGCCCTTGCACCAGGAAGTTGTACCCAATGCTCTCCCAAAAACTCCTGGACTGTCTGAGCACTGCTTTATTATTCTCCTAGCTAATGTCAGAGTGAGTGAAATCCCCCATGAGAACCAGAGCCTGTGATCTGGAGCCTTCCATTAGTTGTCTAAAGAAACAAAGGGCTACGTATACAGACCCAATGCTATTCCTCCACAGGATGAGCCTATGTCAGGTAGACTATTCTGTACCATCCTTTCATTTTGCCAAAAGAGACTTTAGTACAAATTTATTTACTCTCCTTAGAAAGATTCACTGGCATTCACACTGATAAATTTTGCAACTTTAGTGTGTTCGCATTTGTTCCATTGAACGATCAAATCCTGAAAGAGGTCAATTTTACCAGCTTGCATTCGATTTAATCAGAAGAGCTTTCCCTGTAGTATTTTGCTTTCCCCTGGAAGAATGCACATCTTTTTATAAATAAGCCCAAACAAGAATTTTGTTTTAATTCAGAAATGTATAAATACACAAAAGATTTCCTGTTTGTATTGACCTATGCTATTGAGGGTGAACCTAAATTTAGAGAAGCTGAGTAAAAATTTTATATTACTGAATACACCCACATACTCTACATTGGCATTAAGACAAAGTCTGTGGTGGCCAAATCCAGTAAGTATTGGTGAGTAACTAAACTACAATAAAGGTCTTAGAATTAAGTATGCCATCTTGGAACTCCAGAAGGGTGTTAAGCACAAGGCAGAGAAGTGAATATTTCCATTGTTTTACCTAAAGCCAATATTTGGAGAAAAGCATAAGGTAGGCCCTAGCCTGAGTTTCTGATATATACAAAAATCGTGTTGATGTTAACTGGAATTTGGGATGTGCAAGGAATGCAGAATCAAGCCTGTATTTAAGACAAAAATCTGCAGTGCAAACAAAGCAATCACATATGAACAGTATTTCATTGATTTTTTTTTTGTTAGTTTGCAGAATTTCTAGCACTGAAGGCAAAGGAGGAATTACAATTCCCCTCATTTATTATAAAACAATTGTGAACTTTGGATCAAGAATAATGAAGCCTACTGTAATAAAGAAAGGTCTGCAGAGTGTTTTTTGGATACATTTGAAGATTAAAGAGATTTGAAAATAGCAGAGAAACTATTGTGGCAGATGAAACCCAGGCTCCAACAATATTGATAACATGCTAGTTATTAGAAACATCAGTACAGTTGTCTTGGAAAAAAAATCTGACCAGTAAAATCGCAGTACACTTCATATGTACTTTCTTAATATATTTAATAATTTTTAAATAAATATAGCCACCAAGCTATATCCAACTGTTCTGCTACCTAGTAACCAATCATTTTTCTGCAGGACAAGCGTCACAAAAGTAGCAAGTACTGGGGACAAATATGAAGGAAATGAGGACAGCGTCCTTATGGATCAGTTCTGGAAGAACATTCTCTGTGTCAGATTAGTATGAAGATAATTATGGGAGAAACAGGCAAAGTGAGTATTTGTGACCCAGCAGCAGTAATAAGTGACATAATAAAAGCAAGGGCAGATAACAAGGCAAAATTGTGATGCGCCTTGGAGACAAAGGCAAGAAGATTAAACTCAGTGAAATGAAAATGTGGGAGGAAATGGAGAGACTTTGGGTAGTGTGGAGGGTGCACTGTTAAAATAATGGCTGGCAAAGTTACAAAATTGTATCAATTTTATCCATTTTTTTTGTAACCATAGGAGATGCGCACATGCGTTATCACAGGTCACCAATAAGGATAGAACCCAGGACCTCCAGCAAAAAGAAACAAGGTTCGGCCACCACAGGTAGACCACCTTCTCTAGCACTGAGTACACGGAAAGCTCTTATTCCCTGTTAGAGCTGCTTGAAGACGGGAAATAGTGAACATTTTTGCAATTTTTCATAACCTGCATTTAAGAATTGCATCAGTTACTTCTCCTGGTATTAAAGGAAGACATCTCTGCCTATAATTCCCAGGATATCCTGTTGCATTTTACTGGAAAAAATTGGTGCAACTTGGGTCACCTGTTAGTTGGGCAGCATAGTGATTGGTTTAAAAGACAAATCACATATTTGTAACTCAATTACAACTGTACTATAATTCATCTTCTTTGGTGTCTAGTTATTTAGAGTGATACCATCTGGCTTCAGTGATTAAATTGCAATTTAATTTCTCAAGTTGTTTCACTTCATTTTTAAAAGAAGAGCTTTCTACTCTTAACACATATCACCCCTGGTTATTTGTGCAGAATAACCTGCCAACTACATCTTAACTTACTATTCTATGGTGTAAAGAATAAATCAAAGACATTATTTGCTTTTTCTGAAATCTCCTTCTTCTTTTTCATTACTGCCTTTAAGGTCAGTGGTCTCATCAAACTTCCGTAGACCTCCTATGTCATATGTACTTTTAAAAAGTCTTTTATTTGTCTTTGTACTTTCAGTTATTTGTTCTTCAAATTTACTTTTAATCCCCATTTTCCATTTTGCCTACTACAATTTATATTCTACCCTCTTGATATTACTTGAGGTGGAATTCCTTTTTTACCAGCCCTCTTAAAAATCTTCCAGCTGTCATATATTGTCATTTTACCATATGATTTTTCCTTCAGTTTGGCCCTATGATAGAACCCTTTCTGTAGCTCAAATTATTGTTAAACAGTTACTCTGTTGGTTTTAAGGAAGCTACAATCCAATTTTTCTCACAGATTAAAATCTGTCCTTTTCTGTTCCACCTCCTTTTTTAAAAACCTTCCTTTCTGAAGGTAAGTGTCAGTACAAGAACTAACTTATTTCCCCCAGCTCCCCATTCAGCAGTTGGCCCAGGAACTGCTCTGACGTCAGCCTTGGCCTAGTTGCCCCAAGCTCTGTAGTGGCCATTCCCCACTCTTTACTCTCCCCCTCTCTCCCCTCCCACCACATGGGCCCAGAAGTGCCTTAGCTGGAACTACTCCTTTTCCTAGCCCTGCCCTCCCAGGTGACGTATACCCACTGTCCCCCTAACCAGGGCACCACCAATAATCATAAGACACTGGTGCCCATGGCTCCAGGCTTCTATGATGCAAGTACAGCCTTTGCATGATAATGGGGTGTTATGCTGGGTATTATGAAAGCTAAGTTCATGCTGTAGGTAAGTGATTCAATATACCAAACATCTGAGTGAGACCCTATCTGTTCACAATTGGTTTAAAGACCTATGTCAGTTTTCACAAAACCCCCTTTTTAATCTGTCACTGAAGTAGATGCTAAAACACTGAAAATCAGTTTTAAGATTACTAATAAAAATCCTGGTGTAGTCCACTGGGGTCCTTAAGACTTGAACAAAATGAAACTTCTGACCTGTGTGCCAAGGTGTATGCAAATATTTTAACTCTTTGCATTTAAAGAGTTCACATAAACTGGTGTGTGAATGTGGATTTTATGGAACCAGTGAGACTACCAAGAAAGGTAAAGATGAGTGAAGGGCTGTAATTAGTCTTATTCAAGTTAAAAGGATGATGATGATGACATTGTAATAGCTACCTAACTGTGAGGTTTAATTCATTAACTGCCATAAAAAGTGTACAGATCTTTAAAAAGAAGATGGTATAAAAACAACAAAGTATTCTTTACCATCAATCTAGATGAATTCCCCCCTCCACCCCCATCCCCCCCACTGAGTTTTTCAGAGTAGCAGCTCTCTTTTCCTTCTAAAATCTGCTATATTATGTTGCCCAGAACCATCATGCAGGTGACATGGGAACATTTCCCTTGCTGGACATCTTACTAACAGGCGCTGTATAGGATAAGATTGATTTAAGGTGCTTAATATCTGGGGGGAAGGATTCTGGGGAAGATGAAAATGCATATCAATTCCCTGACATTCTTGATAAGTCATGACTTAAGGCTTTGAAAGTAGGACTTGCAAAGCAAGGAAATGCGAGAACATCATAAGGGCTACAACAGAAAAAAAAGCATAGTAGACTAAATACTTCTAATTTTTTGCTCTTCAGCTTTCACTGAATGGAAGAGTTTTGCATAAAATGATTCCTAGCTTGGGTGCTATTTTTCTGAGCCATGTATTTAAAAAATGGACTCAATAAGTTAACATTTTGTATTGAAAGTTAATAATTCCATTATCATACAGCACTTAATTGATCTAAATGAGAAATTAAACATCCACATGTGATTACTTAAATTATGCAAATTCTAGATATTCAGTAGATTATGAAAATTCTTTCATTTCAACAGGAGAAGTAATTCTCATGTATAAATATAACATTTGACAGTCAAGGAAGCATTGTTTAATTGGCTTTTAAAAAGAAACTTCAGGAAAATATAAAACAATTTCTGTAATTATTTCAAGTTGCAATAATCAATTCTAAGAATTGTTCTGTTCCTGAAGTAATGCATTTCTCCCAGTCAATTACATATCATTACAAAATACCAAAATGTATTTATCTTTATCCTATATATCATACATTGCTATGGTAGTTATTTGATTAATATACACATTTAATACTTCCCTCCTCTCAATTGAATCAGTTACTTAATTTTGTGTTATAGCCCTCTGCTGTTATTTCCATTTAGTGCAAATAGTTGAGGCCTGTGTTTGAAGAAGCAATTGCTCCTGTGCTGCTCCGTCTTGTGGGAATTAAACTACATATAGTGGCTTCTCTATTGGGCTTTAAAGCTTCTGCCCTTAAGATTCTCCCCCTGAAGTTGTGAGCATACTGTGTTCAAGTCTTGCAGAGGGGACTGTGCAAGCCCAAGGCAAAGTCGACACATGATAGAACCTCCATTCTCCATCTTCCCTTTCCAGGCATGCTGGCTTGATCTGTCTTCCATCACTACGAGTGTTAGAGAGCTTCTGGCTCCTGAAATTAATCTGATGTAGCACACTGGGTCTCATTCCATCCCAGGGAACAGATCTGCATCTTCATCATCATCAAGAAAAGTTAATAGCTGTGAGAGTGTCAAAACCAAGAGCCACATGAGTGAAAGGTAACATTTTGGATCAGTTGCATTACTGACAACAAATGTTATGGCACAAGAATAGATCATACAAACTACATAAAAAAGAATTTAGACAACTGGAAGGCTTACTAAAATGACATTGATGTACTGGTTTTAAGGGATTATTATTTTCCTTATTTTATTTTTGTAACAGGAGTTTCTGCACACAACAATGTAATTATTTTCTTTTTATTTTCTGTCCACCTTACTATTTTTCCAGTCTCAGGCAAACAATTTTATTTGTAATTTATGACAGTATAAGAAAAAAAATCACAATTTGAACTGATACACCTTCCATTTTTTTAGACAACCCAAGCGCCTAATTACACTGCCAAAAATAAGCAGACACACTGTTCTTTGGGACATCATTAACTGACTGAAGAGCTACCATCGTCTAAGAAAAAGTTAAAAAATGTACCAATTTTTCATCTTTGTTATCAGTTAGATTCTTTAGCAGTTTCAGTACCTTTGCTACCACCATTCAGTTAAATATTAGTGTCTGTATAATGTTAATTACTGTATATCTGATATGCAAATATTTCTGTATACTGAACTTTGTAAATAGCCAGGTATTGTGACAAGTCTGAAGCAGTAGAAAAGCTTTCTTGGACTGTGAATAAGTACGTCAAAAATTATTTTTAAATATCATGGTTCATTTTTATTTGAAGAGAGTTTAGAATGTACACTTATCTGAGATGACAGTGTAACAAGCAGAGATTTCTACAATAAAATAAATACTAACTTTGTAACAGTCTCTTTATAACACTTGTATATATTAACATACTTTTAAAAATTATATTGGGAACAGCTCTTATAGGTTTGTAAGAAGCTAAGTTTAGTGGTATAATCTACACTATAACTATTACTTTTGTGTATAATCAAATTTTTAAAAATATGTTCCCATCCACTTAACCTTTTCTCTGAGTCACTTAAAAACACAACACATACACACACAAACAATTGATCTATTGTAAATAAATACATCCACACATTTCGTATATGAGTGAGTTGGTAGTCCTTTCACCTCAGCTAGAAAGTTATGGCTCAAGCGCTCATAATAGGACTTGGGTTGGTTCTTTGTGTTGAGAGTACTGTCCAAGTATTGCTAGCTGTATGAGGAGGTCAACAAACATGTACTGGCATTGTCCACTGAGCTAGAGGGACCATTGGTCTTACCTAGTATGGCCATTCCTAGGTTATGTTATCATCCATCAGAGACTGTGTTAATACAATACTCTTCTGAGTATTTTATATTGCAAATGTACATGAAAATCAGCAGACATGTAGGGATTGTCAAGCTAGTCATAGAGTAACTTCCACTTTCTGTTTGGAGAAACATGCTCGCACACATGCTTATGCAGCCCTTTCACAATGGGCTCAGACCTGCAAAGTGCTGAGTACTCTGTCCCTGAACCAGACAAGCATGTAATGGTTACATGCTTATGTTACCTTGCAGGATCCAGATGTTTGTGTAGAGTGCAGCTTGATTATTAGTATGTGTGTTTCATGCATCCATCCAAAAACTTAACTTTTTTTGTTGCTGGCCTCCTTGTTTCTCTCGATGAAAAACAAGGCTCTCAATGCACTCTTCCACTGGGATCATCTCCAGTCAATTAACCAACATTATCTCATATAAAAAACTGTTTGATGCCCAATACTGTGTATGAGCACCTGCCAAGTGCGTAATGGATGCCACATCTGCCTAGAAATAACTATTATCACATGGATAATATCCATGGATATATTGGACGTAAAATGGATTCCCACGTCTATCTGAAGAATGTCATAAAACTGCATCAGGACACTGATGATCGCACATGAATGTGAGTCCATTTAGGTACTGAGACCCCATCACACAATGGCCACCTTGATTAGGAAGATACAATTCCCAGGCATTCTGAGCTAGTCAACAAATGGAAAAAATATTTTAAAGGGCTTAGGTGTTTATTTGGATTTTAGCCAGAAAAAAAAAATGCTACTAATACATAATCAGGAAGGCAGAGAGAAGAAAGATCCCTGTGGGTTAGAACTGACAGTTTACATCTAGCAAACCAACATGAAATTAAACAATAGCTAATTCCACTACATCTATCACTGACTTGGCCTTCAGCGTAAGCATAAAAACAGAGGTGATAAAATGAACGTAAAAGAAAAACTGTCAGTAGTGTCTACTCATTTAGAAAGAAATATTAAAATCCAGAAATATCCTATCTGAATGGTGGAACACCATGACATTAATTTTACCATGTAGTCACAACTCTATGAAAGGCTTGACTCAGGTTGCCATATTTCCAAGAGTAGCACTTTCACAAACAAAAAAAATGTGTAAAGTCTTTTGTGAAAAAACCCCAAAGCACTAAAAACTTTCATCTTTCATAGACAGTGCATTTAAAGATTTTTATCAGGAGATGCCTTGAAAAGGTACTTTTGTGTCTCTGCGTGCGCTCAGAACCTGGATACGGCATGGTGAAGTCATCTCCATGCTTGAACACAGCAACTGGGTCTCTGTGGAAAAGAATTGTCCATGGGTTGAGGTGAGGGGGCAGAACTCACAGATCCAACTTTAGTTCTTGGGCAAAAATAAAGATTGCTATCCCTATGCATCCCCACAATATGGGTTTTGGGAGCAGAAGCTCATCATAACCACTACACATATCCTGGCCCTACTCCTTTCCATGATAGTCTACAGGGGACTGACACACAACACAGTTCTACTGGGCATACACCCTCCTGAGGAGTTTTATGTTCCTGTGAGGCAGAACACCTGCTGCAGCCCCTGTGCCGGGTGAATTTCACGTCTGCATAGAAACATAAGAGCAATCTGGACAACTTGTCAAGGGAACAAGACTGAATTATCACTATGGCCCAGCTGAAAGGTGAAATAATGAATAACTTAGAATTGAATTAAAAGGCTAAGCCCATTAAAACATTCAGATTCCCCAGTCTCAGATAAACTGAAAACCTTTGAAATTAAGCGGTCTCCCTGCTCTTATCACAAGCTGAAGTCACTGTTGGCTTAGATATTACAAAAGAAGGCAGACTAGACTCCAGACTAGACTAGACTCATTTGAACACCAGTGTTCAAACGCACCACATTTTTCCTCTATATAGAAGAGTTATTTTTAATTTATATGCTATCAAAGCATCCATATGAAACAACACAAAAATAAATCAACTATATCTTCAGTCCCACAACCAATTAGTCACAACACACAGAAAAAGCTTGGCAGGCAGGGAGAAAGCTGTGAGGGGCAGTGTGAGTGATGACAGATGGGTGCAAGTCAAGCTATTATTCTGGAAGCTGTTGGAAGGGGTAGAGTACAGAATGAGGTACTAAGAGAGGCAGGGAGTTCGGCAGGAATGTGTGGGTGAGGTTTGGGGTTGGGATGGAAAGCAGTTCTGTGTAGGTTGCAAGGGAGAGGGAATATATATAAATTCAGTATGCAGCATTAGTAACTTTAGCTCCTCCATGGCTTTTATCGTGGCACTCATGACTTGCTACCACTTGCTTCTGGTTCTCCTCGCCTGCCTATCCATTTATTGGTTTTTGGACACAGTGTGTCCTCATGCCTCTCTTTTCTGTTTGTTTGGGGGGGTTTTGTTTGTTTGTTTTTTCCCCTGCCTCATAGGATTGGAAATGTTCTTGGAACATCTCCTCTTCACTTCTCTGTGGTCATTTTCTTATCAGCTGCGGAGTGGTTTCCCCTTAAGGGCACTTCTGTAGAAGCACAATAAAAAATGAACAGCAGTATGATTGTCAGTGCAGGGCCCATTTATTTGGTACTGTAAAATTCTCCTCTTTTTCATTGTCCCCTGTCAAGCTCACAGCTCAATAATCAACCAAGGCATAGGGAGCTGTGCCCAGCATGGGATGGGTGTGGGGGCAGGGACACTCAATCTGGGGAAAAGATTATGGATGATTGACTGAGGATATTGATGCAGGTAGACAGGGACAAAATTTCAAATTGTGCCACCATTTTCCAAAAGAGGGGGCCATAGAAGTTGATGCCACACTGCTGGGAGTAAGCAAGGATGCTGTTAGGGTGCCTCTCCTCCACATGAGCAGCTTCAAATTGTATGTCTTGCTTGTGTTCCACTTTGCTCCCTGCACAAGTGATTGTTAATTGGCACAGAAAACTTTCCTACAATGGGCAAAGAAACAAAACAATTATGCTGAGGAATCCCCAACAGAGGAATGGTGAGTACCTCCAGAAAAGTTTACCAGAATTCTTTCTGGAGGAGTCCCATGAAATCTCAATGTGCATTAACACTTTTCTGCAGCTGCATTGGGGAATGGGAAGCAAATGAAAACATCTGCTCTTTTGCATTTCTATCCTTTCTTCCAGCTGTACCTCATGTAACTGCACAGCATCAGCTTAAAAAATATATCACTTACCTGAGCTCTCCTGCTCTGCATCCTGCACACCAAAGCTGGGTGACTGGGATTGGCTCAAACCCTCCAGGGCTGAGAAGTAATCTTGGCTCCCTACTCCAGCATGCAAACGAGTCTCCTGCTCCACATCATTCTCCAACTTGGCCTCCTCATTTGTGACTTTTTTGTCAGGGTTAACTCCCATGTCTGCCGCTGCTGGGCATGCAGGGGTATCCAAAGGACTCTTGGTGGTGGAGATGGAGGTGCTGCCAAGGATGGACCTCAGCTCCTTATAGAAGCAACAGAGTAGTGGCTAGCACCTCTGCTTAATATGCAGACGGTCCTGTATTCAAGTCCCAGGGGGTTAGATTTGATGACCTCATGAGGTCCCTTTGAACCCTATGATTTGATTTGATTCTATTCTATTCTATTCTACTCCAGCCTTTGCACCAGAGTGACAGTGTTCAACTCTCTAGCTTTTTGGTGTCCCTTCTGCAACAACTTGATCTTCACACAGCCTTGCAGAGTGGTCTGCTCAAAGCCTTTCTTGCCCATTAAATGAGAAATCTGATTGTACATACCGAAGTTTCTTTGGTTAGAGTGAAGCTAGGGCTGCTCCTGAATGCTGATTAGAATCAGAAGCTCCGGTGTCCTCTAAGCAGGAGAGCATATGGTGTATCAAGCCACCATGGGTTAGCAGGGAAGATGGGATGTGAGCTTGCCACATTGACTAAGCAGAAAGTGGAATTAAAAATATTCCTGGGACTTTAAAGAGCAAGGAGCGGATTTCTACAGGACAATGTGGTTAAAAGTGATGGTCCGAGTGGTCAGGATGGGCATTGTGGAACACTTCTTGGAGGCCATTTACTGCAACATAACCAATCAGTGTCTACGCTGATGTTTTGTTGCCAAAAGTTTGAAATAAAAAGCTCCATGCCTCTCATTGACATGGTTTTATGGAAGTTGGGTCAGTGGAGAAAGTGGTGGTGGGGGGGGGGGGTTGCAGTGTGTATGGGAACACTGTTTTGGTACAGAAAACTGACTTTAGTTGACAAAAGACTCTAGTATATGCCAGGTCTCAATTTACATCCAATACTCATTTCTCTTCCGACCGTTGTCTTTATTTGTAGCTCACTAACAACTTATACCTGCAACTGGGCTTTCACTAGCTCCTGCCTTTTACAGAAGATAGTGGAGTTAATAAGGTACTCCTGGCCTGGGTGCAGGATTGACTCAGCCAAAGTGTTTTCCCTTTGAAAAATCCTAAAGCTGACATCCCATCACAGTAAATTATATACATACAAACAAGGCTTTTGTTCTTTCTTATACAAAATAAGGAGAGATAAAGTTGTTGTTTTTCTATTTAAAAAAGTACTGCTCCCCATGCTTGAGGTAGGTACGTTTCCTCGGGAAGGGAACTGACCCCTTTCCATACATTCACAGAGAAATTTGGAGACATAATAATTATACCATATACCCCAGGTCATCTGTCCTTTCACGGGCATATTAAGGTGCCTGGTCACTGCCCAGCAATTTTAAAAATCATAAAAACAGACAAATAAACCAAATAAAGTGGTCCATTAAGAAGAGAAAAGCTCCAAAATGGAAATTAAAATATCATCTAGGAAAAAAAAATACTACCATACACATAACAAAGAGGTACCAAATTTTTCACCATACTCATTTGCTTTTCCATTGGACCCACATCTTCTACCCTCCAACTAATTGTGTTTGGATTGTAAACTCTTCAGGACAAGAACTGTCACTTCTAGGTGTGCATCTAGCACAGTCAGGCCCTAATCTCAGTTAGGACCTTTGAATGCTACCATAGTATAAATATTTACACTACTATTAATGAAAACTAGTGTTTTCCAGGTACTGTTTGAAAATGAGGAGATGGACACCCCAAAGGGCAATGAATTCCACATCCATTAGCCCACCAAGCCTCCATAACCACAACCATACTGAAGTACTTCAGGGATGAGGGGCAATAGGTCTGTTATTGCTATAGTTATTGAGGCAGGGTGGGTTAGAGGGTATGGAATTCATTTCCCTTTGCTGTATCCATTGCCTCATTTTCAAAAACTATCTGGAGAATGCTATTTTTTTTTATTAATAGTAGGAGTAAATGTTTATTCTATGGTAGCATCCAAAGGGCCTATTTGGGATTGAGTTCACCCCTCTTCCACTTCTTTATGGTCTTTGACAAAGTATGCTACAAGGAGTTCCCTTTAAGAATCAATTATTTTAAAGACAAACAATCATAATGGTTTTTGACAATTCAACAAATATTAGAAGATAGCAATATACAGAAATCTGCAGCTAGAAGATGCCATTTGCAGTGGACACAAGTTTTACTGGTTGTACATAACTAAGGAGCTGTGTTGCATATTCTTTAGTACTATCTAAACTATTTACACATATGTAGCTTTGATGGGTTAGCAGGAGTAGAGCTGAGGCCCTGCCTGTCTTTCAACGCTTCCCACCCACACCCATGGGCTTGTGTGCAAAGACGTAACAACCCCATTCAAGCAGCGTTCCTCTTCATGCTGAGAATATGGGGGCATAAATGCCCACTTACTTCCCCTCCTTAGGCCCATAGGATGGACAACACTCTGGCCTAACAAGATTTACTTCTGTTTATCTTAAATGCAGGGTTATGTCTTGAAATACCACTGATCATCTAATTCCTTTTATGTTGTATTGTTTATTCTCAACCTATCAATTCTAAAAGTCACAAGCATTCTCCCTGAATCAAAGGGAGTCGATTCAGAAGAAAAGAAAAAAAATCTGTTTTCCTTTTATGATTATCTTTTTATAGCTAGTCATGATAAACACATCCATGGTAAGTAGTCTGTTTCAGGATTAAAATACTCATTTGTATCAAAGATTTCCCACCTCTAGTGTTAAGCATTCTCATAAATCCATAGTTTGCACCAATGTATCTTAGTAACAGACTAAAACTTTAACATTCATACATGTTGTATAATGTGTCTTTGTGCTAACTAGCATGCATACTTACTGTTAGACCAAAGATGACAGAATTGAATCATACAATTTTTATTTTTAGATAAATGCACAAATCTTTGTTTATGATTGGTTGATGAGAGCAAAGAGATAAACTAGTAAAAAATAACCACCAATCCTGGGACCATGGTAAACATTCATATCATATGCACAAGCCAGCACAGCTGATTGGTTGTGATCATTTCAATTGAAAGATATTTTCCATTTATTTGTTTCTAAACCTGTGAATGCATCACCTCTTTGGAACATTACCTAGAAATCTCTTCATTTTAATCATGGATTTTGAAACTGTATCACTTATGAAGGCACTCAGAATCTAAGTAACAATGCATCCATTGACCTCTTGTTTTAGTGAACATCAAAAACCTATTGTTCTCCGAAACAAGAATTGATCTTGGTTTCTCCTAAATCAATATTTACATATGGGGTCAATACATTTTGTTAATCACCTCACTTTTTCTCATGGTCACCCTGTTAACCTCAAACAGTAGCATTTGCATCTGTATATAAAGTTTGGTACTGCATGCAAATTGCTTTTAATTTTGTTTTATTTGTCCAATTGGGTAAGTACTAAGTGCTCATTATTTGGGATTAATAGTGGCAAAAAGTGTGTGCAGGCAATTTACAGACTTTTTCATACAGCCCTTCTAATTTGACTTGCAGTATCCCCTGCTGTTCCAGTTCTGCTCCCTTTCCTGAAAAGAAGCTCTCAGTTGTGCCAAACAATATGCATGAGTTTTAAAGTAAATTTACATCTCCTATAGAGAGATGTATTTGAAAGAGCCAAAAAAAAAAAAAAAAAAAAAGAGGAAAAGAAGGCATTTAATGCCCAGCCCTCAGGCTATTTCATATACGGAATGGAAAATACACAAGGGAAGTGCACTAACAGCATTATTTCTAAGACCTAATAGAGTTTGAAAATACATGTACTGATTCTGTGTTACCCTCTTTTAAAGAGACAAACATCTTATTATTCTAATTTTTCACCCAGGAAAATTGAAAAGTAATGAGGAACTCCTACTACAGAGCCCTGTTTTCAATACAGTTCAGTTTGCTAGTGACCAAAGATTGTTTCAAACTTACAGCTGCTGGGTGGCCCTTGTGAAACAGGTCTAAGTCTAATTCCCAGTGGACCTCAGTCCACATGAGAAAACCATCATCATAACTGACACAACATAGGCAATTTCAACAGAAGAGCTAAGGGGATTGACAGGTCTTGGAGACTATCCTTTTACTCCTACAGCTTGTTCCTCCATGTCAGAGTGAGGCATGGTAAAGATTTTCATTGCTGCCAACCTTGCTGCTTATTGTATGACTAGATAAAAGATTACAGTCTCTATGGCTCTTGAGCTTGTATTGAACTTGGCCTTTTACCCTGTTCACAATAATTTTAAATGCATTTTTATAAAATGGAAACATAGTTTTACCTTCTCACTCAAGAAGAGTTTTAACCTCGACCTCCTTCAAGTCATCTTTAGGCAGATAAAATGAACCTGTCAATTTTCACCCTGAAAGGAATTTGTTTAACAAATCCAGGTTACAGTGGAAGAGTGGTTTTCAACCTTAACTAAAATCAGTCACAAGACAAGCTACAGTGCAAAAATATACAGTAAACAGTTTATTATTCCACACAGACAACTCTAGAATTCAGAATAAAACAGCATTTCAGAGGCAATATTTTAGAAAAACCTCTTCTAACAGTCTCTATACCAGGGGCATCGCTGGCACCAGGCACATGCCCCGAATCTCAGCGCCAGAGCCCTGGGTCTGGCCAGGCCCACCTCTCCCAGTCTCCAGCCAATTGGGCTGGCGATCCAGGGCCCAGCCGCCCACGGCCATGGCAGCCCTGTCCCCAGCCAGGGATCTGGGGCTCAACCATCGGCTGCCATGGAAGCCATCCTGACCCCTCAGCCGCTGGCTGCTGTGGAGGCCGTGGCAGCCCCCTCCCGGGTGGAGAATCCAGGGCCCAGCTGCCCACAGCGGGCGCAGCCCCGTCCCCAGCTGAGGATCAGGGGCTCAGCCACCCGCGGCCGCAGCCATCCTGTCCCAGGCTGGGGATCTGGGGCTCAGCCGCCCACAACCGCGGAGACCGCTCCTGGCCCCATCCCCAGCAGGGGAGCCAGGGCTCAGCCCCTCATGACCACTCCCGGCCCCATCCCCTGCCGAGGGTATGGCCTGGGCCAGTTCCCTGGGTGCTTCCCTGAGGCAGCGACGTCCCTGCTCTATACTTTGACTGTTCTGGATATTGGATATTTTAATGCTACAGTGCCCTGTCACTTTTCATTGGAGCAAAACTTGTGATCCAGTTTTAGAATTTTTTCTGACATAAAGGAGACAAGGGTACATGTGAAAGAAGTATAAGTTCAGAAACACTAAGATCAGGCTCCCATCCTAAAGCCCTTTCCAAATGTACATTTGAGCCTGATCCAAAACTTAACCGAAGTCAATGATTCTCAGTGCTACAGAATTAGGCCCACAGTATTCTAGATGAGAGGCCACTTCTTTGAATAGGGAAGCTAAACTTGTAATATGGTTCCGTTATTTAAAGTACTTTATTAGATGGTCCTTTTTCATTGTGGCTTAAAATGAAGCATTTAACACTGCCTGTAGAATTAGACATCTGTTATCTGGGCAACAAAGTGCAAATATTCAAAAGAAGCACCGGTAGAATCAGGCACATCTAGCACATCTGTGGATTTATTCTTCCATGACATTCTGAGTGTGTATTTCTGAGACTGCTGCATCAACAATTTTTAAAACAAAGAGAGCGGAACAGAACTTGGCCTGGTAAATTGGCTGCAAGTGGTACTACCTCCCAAAAAATGTTCAGGTGGCATTTTGTGATTTAGAGTCAAAGTTGGAATTTTATGATGTAGAAGATGGATGGACTCTGTCTACAACAAAACTGCAGAGTTGCTGTCATCTCTTCAGTTATCCAGGACCCTAAAGACTGGTGATAATAATTATTCAGTAGTAGCCTGATTTCACAGTTATGCCATATGCCTGGAGTTTATCATCATCAGTCAAACCAGTTTCAAATATGGATAACAGTCATGCAGTAGTGACCAGAGTGAGATTATAAACCATGTGATTTGAGGAACTGGTCTGTTGCCCTTGCAAAAGCTCCAAAAACTGAGTGTTGGCTCTGACCAGCATTTAGAAAAGAGGTGAATGTGCTGCAATTTTTACCCAAAGCTGAGCAGTCTCAGTCTCAGCCTTGCAGGCTCTGGTACATCTGCCAATTGTTCTGTTTACCTTCCAGCAATGCTTAATGTCAGCTTCCACTAACCGAAATTTTCAGTGAAACTGAGTGCTGTCATGAAATTCAAGAACCTGGCAACATTTTAAGTCTGCGGTTCACATGCAATAGTTTTCATTGAAGGACACAAATGATGTTCAGCCTTACTTAAAGCATATTACCCAGTACCAAAGGCCTAATCAGTTCCAGTTTGTGCTGTTTCATCTCTAATCTGCAGGGGCAGATTAATGCATTGGCCAAGTGGGCCCATGCCCAGGGGCTCACCATGATGTGGTGCCCCTCTGCCATGCTGCACCTGCTGGAGAGAGCAAAGTGGGCCAGCCCAGAGGCTGGGCTCCCTGCTCCCATCCTGTCCCTAAGCTGGCTGGTTCAGCCCCAGGGGTTGGTGGGCAGGCAAGCCCAGACGCCAGGCTCTGCTTTCTACCCACTCCTGAACCAGCTACTCCACCCCCAGGGGTGGGGTGGGGTGGGCTGGCCATAGCCTGGCTGGTCAGCCCCTGGGGGTGGTGGGGCAAACTGCTGCATGCAGTATGGCCTCCAACACAGCCTTTAAGTTGCACCAGAAGGGGGCCAACCAGCCAAGTCACAGCTGGCCTCTGGCCACAGGGCCCTCCACACTGGCCTGCCTGCACCAGGGCCCTAGGCTGGCAGGGGAGATGGGCCCAGGATGGGAGACCAGGGCTAGGATCAGGGAGGGAGGGGGGCCCACCAGTGGCGGAAGCTCACAGGCCCTGAAGCCCATGATCCACCATTGCTAGTTCAAACTTGAGTCTTCCCCAAATGTGCTACACCTACACAGTCAATCTACACCCCACCCATCATATTTCATTAATTATCATACAGTGGCTACTCACCTCCAGTTTGACCCATCATGGTAGCCTCTATTGTCCATTTGTTAACTTTTCAAACAAGCACTTTTGTGTGTTCTCCCATACTGCATCACATGTTTGGGAGGCATGCCCTCTAAACATCCTTATAACCCATCTTCAGATTCCTCTAAAGAACTCTTCTTTGCCATGATGCTTAGCAAGAACTTCACAAGAGTTAGGCCACTAGTGGGAAGAAATCACTACCTATCATGCTAAACAACATCACCTTACCGTTTACTTATTTTTTCACGTGGAAGAATGGACTCACCACTAGAGCATCTCCTTGAATGTGGGATGTGCAGCTGCTTGCTCATGTCTAGCACCCCTCACTGGTCACTCTGGACCCACAGTGCTTCATCTCATCTTGTAACACAGCCCTCCAACCATGTTATAGTTTAGTTTTACCCCTCCCAGGGTAATAGAGTCCAACCAATAAAAGTCCAATATCCTTATATTGGATCTCCAGTCCCATGGTCATCACACCTCCTTGGCTAAGGCCATTCCATATCCATACCTCCTTATATCAAAGACAGAGCCAGATTAAGGTAGTTTAGGAGTTGCAGCCCTGGGCCCTGGCCTAAAAGGGGGCCCCACCACCCTCAAAATATCCAGCCCTGGCTTACCTGAGCAGCATGCTGCCACCATCTACTGTTGGCCTATCTGCTCCCCTGCAACTCCTGGAGGAGTGCTATAAACTGTAGCCCCAGCTGGGCCTGCCCCTTTCTCCACTTCCAACACTGACCAGCCCTGATCAGGGAGTCTTCATAACATCTTCTTCAGTGGCTGATAGGAGACTGTAGGCCCTTCCACTTCTCTGGGGTCCAGCCCAGGGACCCTGTAGTAAACAGGCTAGGTGTATCTTTTCAGATGCACCCCAGCTAATGCCCTGGGCTTTTTCCCCCACACAACAAACATCTTCAGGCTGTCTCCCCCAAGGGAAACCTCTCGCGGTTCACTTCTACAACCTTCCCCTAGAACCTTCCAACCAAACCCCAAATCAACAAGTACAAACAAACTCATTTCAGCCTTCCTGGAGCTTGACCTTTCATCCCTCTCTAGTCCCCCGCCCAAATCTCCCAAGCATCCCTCGCTAGAAGTTTAGCTTCTGCCCTTCTAAGGTGCATCACCAGAACATGCTTCACTCTGGTGGCCATTCTGTCTCCCTCTGCCCTCTTACCAGACTTTTCTTTTAAGGAGAGGATCCATCCCATAGCACTTTCTCCTGCATAGAATTCCTCTTTAACCCTTCCTGCCCTCAAAAAGGATTCCTTCCTCTCCTCGGCATTCCTTTCTGCAGCTGCTTTCTTCTCCAGACTTCCTGCTTATAAACTGACCATCCAGCTCCTCTCCGAGTTGAGATGCATCTCAAAATAAGCCTGACCCATCCTCCAAGTTCTGCCAGGTAGCCTAACTGACCTTTCAGGCCCAGTTGACCCTTCCAGAGCTGTAGGAAATGTGTATCCCATCACATCCCTCATTTGTCTGTAGCCATCTTTTGTCTTAAATTGCAAACTCCTGGGAGCAAGGACTATCTTTTTTGTTCTGTGTTTGTACAGCACCCAGTCCAATGTAGTGATAGTCCATGATTAGGGCTCTGGATGGTAAGATAACAAAACAAACAAAAAAAGGTGTAATATAAATAAACGAAACACCCACAACTTTAGTAACCAACAGCTACTTCATTAAAAAAGACTGGTTCTAGATGCATACCCACACCTCCCCAAATAACCTCTCTGTTTATAAGTCTAAACTAAAGCTGATTAGAAATTTTCTGATGAAACATTTATCATCAGAAAACTTAGGAATTGAAAAATATTCTGCAAAACTATATTGATTTCTACAGAATTCCAATGGAAACAGGGCAAATTTCTGATCGACCTCCCCCTTCCAGGCACATTTTGAAGCCGATGTGGCAGTCAGGTTTCTACTGCAAAATTGCTTGATTTTTCTGCCAGCTCACCCAGCCAGCTCCTTGGAAGCTATGGGCAAGTTGACAGGGAGCCCAAAGAGCCTAACATGGGGCTCAGCCAGCCAAGACTTCTGGCTTCTCTGCAGCTAATCTAGCAAGCTGACAGTGAGCTAGGCAGACAATCCTTGAAAAGCAGATTTTCTTTTTCTGTTTTGTTACCAAATGAATTTTCCTTCCAAGTCTCTGAATTTTCCACAGCATGGAAATTCTCATTACCACTCAGCTCTAGTCTGAAGGACTTGCCCAACTTAGCCTCTTATAGCTTTGTCTGTTTATTCACTGCCTTACTAATCATGACCTGACCATCACAAAAGCAATGTGAAAAGACAGAGACAGAGAAGTTCTTCAAAAGACAAAGACATAGATATTTAAGTCTCCTTGCAATCATCCATCTATTGGTTTTTGTCTTATACTTAGGGTATGTCTAGACTGATGGCTGCAAAATTGCCATGGTCAGCGAGATCTTCCAGGCACAATTTAGCAGGGAGTATGAGCTCAATGCTGTGCCCCAGAAGTTGTTATAGCAACTTATGCCCCCTAACAAGAGTTGCCGAAAGCTGACTGCAAGCCATGTGTTGTCAGCTTCCCCCAGTGTGTCCCAGAGGCTTAGAAAGTCACCAGCAAACACACAAGGTATTTTACATGCCTTGCGTCTCTGCCATCAACTGCCACCGAAAATCCTGGTAAGTGTAGACTACAACTTAGTTTATAATTTACCAAGAGCCAGGACAGTTTTTTATTCTGTCTTTGCACAGGGCCTAGAGCACAGTGGGGTCTCAGAATCATAGAATATTAGATCTGGAAGTCATCTAGTCCAACCCCCTGCTAAAAGAAGAGCCAGTCCCAATAAATCATCCCAGGCAGGGTTTTGTCTAACCAGGTCTTAAAAGTTTCCAAAGATGGAGATTCCACCACCTCCCTAGGCAACCCATTCCAGTGCTTCACCACCCTCCTGGTGAGAAAGTTTTTAGTCTTATTCGATGACCAGGGCTCTTAGATGCTATGGTAATCTAAATAAAATAAAATAGATACATAAAGTAATTTATTTTGTCAACATTTGCATGTAGTTACAATCAGTACCATTTCCTCAATTTCTCCTTCTGAGAAGTCGAGAAGTTAAGAAGGCAAGGCCTGGTTTTGACTTATCAAGGTTTTTGGCGACAAGTGAAGGGAGATACGCAAGCTACATAAAATAAACTGTCTCCCTTCAAATTTCTAATACCTGCTTACCTCAGTGTCTATGCTGTGCTGAATCAAAGCGAAGTGCCCTCCCTTCAACCCAGTGCTACTCTTCTTGAGGGTGCGGACTTACAGCATCAACTTCTGTATTGATTGAGCAGGTCATCACTGACCACTCAATCAGACAGGAAAGGTCAAACTGATGGTGAAGTTTCAAAGCTGTGGTAAGACAATGTTCAGTTATAAGCTTTTGAAAGAACAATCCTAACTTTTGGTTGACAGTTCAAACAGTTTCATTCCCAAGGGATTTATGACTCTGAGGTCCTACTGTACTATTTTGCCAGATAACCCTTCTCTTCTCTCTGTCGTCCTGGTGCTACCATTACCTCATCCTGCTGCAGTGCTATTCCTCCCAGCACAATTCCTGGAATGACCTTCCTCCAACAGACTGGGCTAGAAGACCTGTATTTTATAGGTTTCCAAACACTTCTCATTCTAAGCATGTTTTGCCAAAGATACCAATAGCCAAGGCTCTCTTTTGCCACCTACCCTATTCTATCAAAGTGTAGGGATCTCTCGCCATCCCTCCCTGTAGATCTCCAAGGAAGGCCACATCCCTCTAAAAGCAATCTCCAAGGCCCTCATCCTCTAGGCAGGGCAGGGCTAGTAATCAGTCTGTCACCTGGCCCCAGGATTCTGTTAAACACATTGCAGATCAAGGACAAAATTTATGGCATTAACCTAGTAATGGACTAAGCACCCTGGCCCCAACTGAGAAAGTCCTTAGGAACATGCTTAAATTTAAGCACTTGGTTAAATCCACATTGAAATTAATGGCCTACTCATGTATTTAAAGATAAGCAGATCCTGAAATACTTAGGCCACCTTGCAGAATTGAGCCACACCTCTCCATCTATATTCACATTATTTCTCAAACTATCAGTATATTTCGACAGCCAGAAATATTGTATGGGTAAAGACCAAAATTTAAAAAAAAACCCTTTTAAGTCACAGGAGGCATTCAATGAGACAAAGGCTCCAAAGCACATAAATCACTTTTTTAAAAGAAGTTAGGTTTCTAAAACACTTATGAGTTTTTAAAATTTTACCTCACGTCCTTAAGGAAATCTGAGGATGATTATATCATCACTGTCCAGAGATAATATCAGAGGATTCCAAAAACCATTGGCCAAAGTTGAGCTTATTCTTTCAAATGAAATCACTGTGAAGGGAAAACAAACTAGTTGAAGAAGTGACTGAAAAATCTAAACAGATGCAGTATTCCTGTTAGAGTAATTTTAACCTATTTTCTCTCTCTTTTTTTTTTTAATTAAAATCTTTCCGAAGCATGTAACATTTCTGGAGGAAATAAAAATAAAGAAATTAAAAGGGAGGAGGGGGGAAAAACATTTAAAAGCGTCTCTGTGTACTGTAATATAAACACCAAATGAATCTATGCACTGAATGGCAAAGCACTTGGATATCATGGTGGTGACTGAGGCATAAGAATCTGAATAAAACAGAACAGACATGTTAGACAATACTTTTTTGAGCTAATATCCCACATCATCTTAACTACTGTTATACAGAAAAAGATCTAAAGTTAATGAGAGAATTCAACCATCTTACAAATGTAATAGCCAACCTAAAAAGGACTGTCTTGACTTTATTACAATACAAGTCAAACTAAACAAATATCTTAGGTGCCTATATACTAATGCGAGGAGCCTGGGAAATAAGCAAGAAGAATTGGTAGTACTAGTGCAGATGAGGAACTATGATATCATTGGAATAACAGAGACGTGGTGGGATAGTCTGCATGACGGGAACTCTGCCATGGATGGGTATAAACTGTTCAGGAAAGACAGGCAGGGAAGAAGAGGGGGAGGAGTAGCACTATATGTAAAAGAGCTCTATGACTGCTCAGAGCTCCATTATGGAAGTGGAAGTGTGCCAGTAGAAAGTCTGTGGGTTACACGGAGAGGGGAGAGCAACAAGGGGGATGTTGTGGTGGGTGTCTGCTATAGACCACCAGACCAGAAGCAGGAGGTGGATGAGGTGTTCTATGGACAACTAGCGGAAGCTTCTAGATCACAGGCCCTGGTGCTCATGGGGGACTTCAATTACCCTGACATCCGCTGGGAGGCCAATACAGCAGTGCATGGGCAATCCAGGAAGTTTTTAGAGAGAGTGATGGGGACAACTTTCTGGTACAAATGCTGGAGGAACCAACTAGCGGCCTTGCACCGCTCGACCTGCTGCTCACAAACAGGGAAGAATTGATCAGGGAGGTAGAGGTAAATGGCAAACTAGGCAATAGTGACCATGACATGGTTGAGTTCAGGATGCTGATTAAAGGAAGGAAGGAAAGAAGCAAAACAAAAACCCTGGACTTCAAAAAAGCAGATTTTGGCTCCCTCAGGGAACTGTTGGGCAGGATCCCTTGGGAAGCTAATCTGAAGAGGAAAGGAGTCCAAGAGAGTTGGTTATATTTTAAAGAAACCCTGCTAAGGGCACAGGAAGTTGCCATTCCAATTAGGAGAAAGAACAAACATGTGAGGCAGCCAGAATGGCTTAGCAGGGAACTCTGCTCTGAGCTTAAACATAAAAAAGAAGCTTACAGGAAGTGGAAGCTTGGTCAGATGACCAAGGAGGCATATAAAGATATTGCTAGGGACTGCAGGGATAAAATCAGAAAGGCCAAAGGACAAATGGAGTTGCGGCTAGCGAGGCATCCTTGTGACAGAGGATGAAGAAAAAGCTGAAGTGCTCAATGTATTTTTTGCTTCAGTTTTCACAGGCAGGGTCAGCTCCCAGCCCTCTACCATGGGTGTGGCAGATGGGAGAGAAAAAGACAGGCCCTTGGTGACGGAAGGTCAGGTTAGGGACTGCTTAAAGAAGCTGGATGTGCACAAGTCCATGGGGCCGGACGAACTGCATCCAAGGGTGCTAAGGGAATTGGCTGATGAGATAGCAGCACCGCTGGCCCGTATCTTTCAAAACTCATGGAGAACGGGGGAGGTGCCAGAGGATTGGAAAAAAGCAAATGTAGTGCCTATTTTCAAGAAAGGGATAAAGGAGGATCCAGGGAATTACAGGCCAGTCAGCCTCACCTCAATCCCTGGAAAAATTATGGAGCAGGTTCTCAAAGAATCCATCCTCAAACACTTAGTGGAAAATAAAGTGATCAGGAACAGTCAGCATGGATTCACCAAGGGTAAATCATGCCTGACCAATCTCATTTCCTTCTATGATCAAACAACTGATTTTCTGGATGCAGGAAGAACCATTGATGTGATATACCTTGATTTTAGCAAGGCTTTTGATACAGTTTCCCACAGCATTCTCATTGGCAAATTAAGGAAGTATGGGTTGGATAGGTGGATTATAAGGTGGATAGAAAACTGGCTAGATCAACGGTTTCAGCGTGCAGGAATCAATGGTTCTATGTCTAGCTGGCAACAAGTAATGAGTGGTGTGCCCCAGGTGTCGGTCCTGGGGCCAGTTCTGTTCAACATTTTCATCAATGATCTGGATGATGGAATAGACTGCACTTTCAGTAAATTTGCGGATGACCCAAGCTGGGGGGACCAGTAGACACATTGGAGGGCAGGGACAGGATTCAGGGAGACCTAGATAAATTGGAAGAGTGGGCCAATAGAAATCTTATCAGGTTCAATAAGGACAAGTGTAAAATCCTGCACTTGGGATGGAAAAACCCCATGCACTGCTACAGGCTGGGGAACATTCAGCTAAGTAGCAGCAGTGTAGAAAAGGACCTGGGGGTCATGGTGGATAGGAAGCTGGATCTGAGTCAGCAGTGTGCTCTTGCTGCCAAAAAGGCCAATGGCATACTGGGCTGCATCAAAAGAAGTGTTACCAGCAGATCAAGGGATGTGACCATTCCCCTCTATTCTACACTGGTGAGGCCACATCTAGAATACTGTGTTCAGTTTTGGGCTCCCCACTACAAAAAGGACAGGGACATGCTAGAGAGAGAGTTCAGAGGAGGGCAACCAAAATGATTAAAGGGCTGGAGCACAAGCCCTTTGAGGAAAGACTGAGAGCATTAGAGTGATTTAGTCTGCAGAAGAGAAGATTGAGGGGGAATTTGATAGCAACCTTCAGCTACTTGAAGGGATGCTCCAAGGAGGACGGAGCTTGACTATTCTCGGTAGTAACGAAGGACAGAACGAGGAGCAATGGTCTCAAGTTACAGTTGGGGAGGTCGAGGCTGGATATTAGAAAAAACTTTTTTACTAGGCGAGTGGTGAAGCATTGGAATGAGCTGCCGAGGGAGGTGGTGGAGTCTCCATCTTTGGAGGTGTTTAAGGCCCGGCTGGACAAAACCATGACTGGGATGGTTTAGTGGGAGTGGTCCTGCCTCTGGCAGGGGGTTGGACTAGATGACCTCATGAGGTCCCTTCCAACCCTATGATTCTATGAAAACAGTCCATGCATATGTATATGACAACAGAGAAGAGCTCTAGTCTTTTCACGGTAGCAATGCTCATGAATACAAAAACTTCTATTTAGTTTAAACTACAGTGTATCCTAGACATCACCTGTCAGGATCCTGACAAGAACAACTGGAACCAAGGGTTGGAGCAGGTTCAAACCTGAGACTCAGGGCATGGCTACATTGATGGTAGCACTGACAATGTGCAATCAATTCTGCGAATTTGATTGAGCATCAGTAAAGACATGTTCAGTTGAACACAGAAGTAGCCAAAGGTCTATCTATTAAACCCATCCCAGCAAGTAACATACCACTGAGTTGATGGGAGGACATTTCTCATCATCAGCACAGTGGTGATACTAAGAAGTGAAAGGGAAATATGCAAGTTATATTAAGTAACTTGTGTATCTCCCTTCAACAGCTGCCAATTTTGGCAGCAAATATAGACCAGAGCTCAGAATACCTCATAGTCAAGTTCAATATCAGGTTCAATATCAACAAAAGAGACCAACTCAAGTTTTTGGGGTCAGGGCAGGCAGTGAGGTTCAAATCAAGCCAAGTTTGAAGCCAGGACTCAAAGAAAAAGAGAGCAGGAATGGTCGTGGCAGCTACATGACCATGCTCTTGCCTGAATGCTTCCATGGATGCCCATTTCTGTTTCTGTAGTGAGGAGCCAGTCCGGATCCATAAGGCACATCAGATCTTTAGAGGCACAAGTTCCTGTGGGTCATGGAGCAGCTGCTGGGTGGCAGCGCGGTAATACTGATTAGTTCACAGCTCTGTAGATTTGGGTCCAAGAGACACTGGGCCTTATGCTCCCCAAAGTTCAGCTGTGTTTCCAAATCTTAGTGTTTTAGTAGGGAGTATTTCCAATCATTCCTGTCATGAATTCCACCTGAGATGTCCATTATCATTTTAGCAATGAATAATGTGATTATTTCACATTCAAGAGACTTTTGTCATTGGGCCACCACATACAGACAGTGGCCCTGAAATGTGTGAGCAAATTCACAAATGTTGAGCCAAAAGGTGAGTACTGGGACTATGATTTCATTTCAAGGAAACATCCCAATTTAGACAAGCATTTAATCCCATGATTTTTTTTGGTTTTTTTTCTTAATTGGGGCCTCTTTAGTGTCCTGGTGGCAGCCAGCTGGGATCAGAACTGTCTAGCCTAGTAGTTGGAACAGGCATCAGACTTAGTGCTTAGGGTCAGAGCCATAGTCAGGAGTCAAAGATGGGTCAAATTGGGTAGCAGGTACTGTATGCTGGGCAAAGGGTTAGGGAATGGAGGTGAGCAGGGTAGCAGGCAAGGAGATATTTTAAGGCAGGGAGAGGAAAGAAACAAGGCTGAATGCAAGGCAGAAGCAGCAGGAACAAGCAAATCCAAGGTCAAGCACAGTGGAAGTATGAGCACTGAGAAGTCAGAGATGACTAGGCTTGCTGGCCAGTACAGCCAGTTAATTGCCTTGACCAATGAACTGAATAGCTGAAGGCACCCATATTGATGAGGCTGCCTGGAGACAACCTTTGCTGCTGGCCCTGGTTCTTGACATCAGGGCCTGTATTTTATATTTATTTAGTCCTTGATCCACATGACCCTAGCATGGATCTCATTGTGGGATAATGGCGAACAAGCCTCTAACTGCTGGACAGAGAAACCCTCGTTACAGAAAAACTGATGCGGACTGGTATAAAAATGTCAGCACACAACATCAAAAAACATGCTTTTAGTGTAACCATAAACAACTGTAACAAAGAGAACAAAGGTGCTGATGCAGCAAATCTCTCTTTGAAAGGTATAATTTTGTGACTGTATACTATGAGTAAGCTGAAAGCAAAGCCTACCACTGACCAACCTGCAAGATTCCCACAGACTTCAGTGGGAATTTAAGCCTGTGGAACAATGCCTTTAGCATATGCAAAGTAGACTTCCTTTTTGCCCATCTTTCATCTTATGTTTTCTGGTTTACTCTTCTTCTTGTGTTTGGATATATTTGGAAAGTAGAGCAGGGTCAATAAAGTGAAAAAAGGATCCTCTAAAGGATGCAACTATATACAGGCGTGCATTCACTATATAGCTAATGGGGGATTAATGCTCAATTCATCAGAACACATCAAACAATCTCACTGATTTCTATGACTTGGATCAAGACCTTAAGCACATGCTTAACTTGAAAAGTATGTTTAATTTCACATTTATTCAGTAAAGAACTTAGTCTTGTCCTTAACTTAAAGTCATTTGAAGTCAATAGGACTTCACTATGTGCTTACTGTGTTTGCCACACTGGAGCCTAAGGAAGATATTTTAGGAAAAACTAATATTCAACTAAACTGTTGTTGATGTCCCTTAATTGTAGCATTTTTTCATACTATAATACTGTTATAGTAGTACATTTATTTGAATCTCATTATACAATCTTTGTCTACTTTTAAAGATTAAAAGGGCCCTGTAGGAGTTTCACTAATATTTAGAATTGCTTCACAACCTCTGTCCTTGCCAAATAAACACTATTTTCAGTAATTTATCAGATTATACTACCATACTTATCACTAAAAAGCCAACAGTGAAAATAATTATAGGAATCATCTTTCTGAAATGATGAAAGATTTCCTTCCTAAGGAGACAGGACTATGGGGTTTGGCTTCTGCATTTGATTTCTGTTGTACAGCACCTCCATGCACAAGGAAAACTAAAACAGATTAGTGTTTCCACCACTTAGGATTTTCTGAACGTAACTACTACTTGCTTCACATTTTCTTGCCTTTCTCAGATTCAGCCTGTTCAATAAGGAAAAAAACGGATTAATTCTTGGCTTTGGTATAAAGTAAATGTGTGCAAAACCAGATGAAAATGCAAAATCAGATTTTAACTTGTTAGAGGTTAGCACTGGTCTACAAAATAATATAGACTTAAGAATACTATGAGCCATTTTAAGTCTCTTCAGTGGGGCTCTGGATCAGGCTCTAAATGAGCCTGTTGCATTTTTCAGGTTCAAAGGTGTAAGAGAAGGCTTAGGCAAGTGGTGGTCCCCAGCTAGTAGATTGCAATCTACTTCTGAAGGTCAGTTGCCCTTGAAACCTATGAGCGTTATCCAGTCTGCTGGCAGGAGGCTGGAGAACACAGGTATTGGGACATACTGTTTTGGACAGACACTCATTTGGCACCCACCATGGATAAGGAATTATTAAGTGAAATGAGTTTTTTATGGTCTCCAAATTCCTTTGATGTAAAACTGCATACTCCAGCTTTTAGACATTTCATTCAACAGCAGCAGAAACAAACAAACAAACAAAACAAACCATGCTGTGCAAAAAGAGAATAAAATATGTTCAAGAAGAATCAAGAAGAGCAATCCAGGTTAAAACAGGAGTCAAACCCATTCTACATTGCACTTTGCAGAACTCTCAGAAAAGGGAAAAATGGTTTAATCTTCAATGCTGTCAACCTATAGTGAAGAATAGTTACAAGCCAATCAGGAATGTTTTAACCAATGTAAGAGTCATGGAAATTGCTGTTACATTTCAAACTGTCATCTGAAAAGCTGACTCCTATAATTAAATACTTCCAAGACAGATAAAAATTTGGGCTTTGATATTGTGCCCCTGAATTTCATTTTCAAAAAAAATTAATGATAAAGTTATTGAGACCACAGAAGATGTTGACAAAGAGAAAGACTCAAATAGTCCAAGCAGTTTAATTTTTCCTGTAGATTACCATTGCCTTTTCCTTCTCCTCAGGCACCAGGATCAGGAATGAAGCATTAATAAAGAGCAATACATGGGGGATTCCTCCATTCTAGAGAGAAAGGATAGTGCAATGGGTAGACCATTAGCCTGGGATTTAGGAGACACAAATTCCCTGCTCTGCCATAGATCTTGGGCCCATCATTTAGACCCAGATCCTCAAAAGTATTGCAACACTTGCATATAGAATCATAGGGATTTACTGGAACACAGCAAGTGTCAACTCTGACACGCTCAGGCAGGATTGAATTTACTGCCCACTCAGTTATGGAGACACCACTCATATTTAGATCATTCTAGATTATATACAAGTGTAGGGTTAACGTTATCGAAATTAGGCCTATCTATTGTCAACTGTCTGTTTAACAATGGTGTGTTGAAGTCCTGAGGATATTTAATTCCCCCTCTATATCTAGAGCCCATTACAAGCCTTGGAAACCTGCTGGGGCACCTCCAAATTCTCTTTCGCTTTACTCTGAGAAGAGGGATGAACATCTTCAGGGTTTGCCCTCACCTTTCTTTCAATGAATCTATGCCCCAGTACTTAGTGCATTACAAAGGGGCAAACTCTTGCTTTGTGTATTAGCAAGGAGAAGTTTAGTTTTTTAATCACTAAATGAAGTCCCCTTCACAGCTGAGAGTAAACTTTTCTAATCACATTGCATTAGCATCTTTCATTAGGAGAGAGGAAAGGAGTAAGAATTGTCTCCGCTACCTAACCATCTTTTTTCAGCCTCAAAAGTGATGAACAGAATTAAGATAGAGAGGGGAATAAGCTATTAAATACATCATCAGTCTTGGTATGCAAGCAGCAAAAAAAGAATTAGAATATTTGAAGTGTATTATTATACCAAATGTTAGAGACATCTGACTTTTCTGTTTCTGTCATTCTAAGGGATTGGGAAAGATGGCACAGAGACCAGCCATGTCATCACTGCATACTTAAGCACACATATTTGCCAACTATTAAAATCTTTCTATGGGGATCTGTATGGTTGGAGGCCATATTTTATCTTTTGGCCCATCTGTCACAGTTACCTCTATTGGTCAGATGCCATGACGACGAGCACTTTAAGAATCTAAATAAAAGAGAAAGTGTTAACTTGAACTAAAATGTATAGGACTCAGAGAAAGTAACCTGACGAAGTCTCAGGAAGCTTGCATGGAAAAATAAATTTCTTGCCATCCCTTTGAATGTTTGCCATACATAGCAGTCCCTAGGAATGAACCTACCAAGGGCTGGCATTGATTTCTCTCTTCTCCAAGCCCCAGTCAGGTTCACCTTTAATTGGCTCTTTCATCACCTTTTTTGTTTAGGCATCTGTGTGATTCTGGTCCTGCTCCTTTCTTTCCAGCACTGTTGTCTTTCACTATGCCTCTCCACAGCAGAAAATGGCCATTTTCAGTTGTTCCCTTATTTTAGGAGTTAACTGAATAGCAGAGTGTCTGTAGTTCAATTGTAATTGAATAGATAGATTACAATCTCTGAAAGAAAGAGGGAAAAATGTCATCCTTTACTGGGATTCTTTCTTCTGTCTTCCAGTTCATGAAGTTTGCAGCTCCTCACTGATACGGTGGAAATCTCTGCAGCTTAATCCAAAAAGAGTGAATCTGTCTGCTGCTGCTCCATAATTGGTTGCCATTAGGCCCCAGCCAGTCCAGCTGTGGTTAATTTAGGGCATCACAGGTGCAGCAATAACCAGGCAACAGGCACTGAGAAAGCATGGGTAATACTGCCATAGAAAAGCTGTGTTACAGGAGCAGCTGGGGCTCTCAATTCCAATTCCCTCAGGCAGAATTCAAAGAGGGAGGATGGTAGGGTTAAGAGTCTAGTAAAATTCCAGCTCCCATCCTCCAATGAGCTGTGCAGCCACACAGAGCACTGTTGACATTAATAGTTTTTGCATGAGTGTAGTATTGACCTTAGTCTCTAGATCTGTTCTGAAATTCACTCAAAGTAAATTTTGAAATTGGCTTTGTTTTTTTGTTGTCAGTAAATGGTTTAATGTAGCTTACACCAGCTTGCTCTAAATTAATACTTTGCAAGGCTACCCCACTTATGCAGTGGGTAACACCTATATTTGCCCTTTTGCACAGAGCCTGGTTTCTCATTATGTTGATCATCTTCTCTTGAAATGCTGTTGTGTAAGCAGGTTAATTCTCAAAATGACATGCTAGTGTTGGAGATGCATGGCCTTATGTGCATCAACTTGAGAGAACTGCTGGTTAAATATGGTACTAGCATCAGTGGTTCCTCAATAAATGAATGAAAATAGAGATGCTTAGAGTGTTTAACAGTAGCATTATATTACCATTTAGAGAAAGTGACATTTATTTGAAAAAACATCTTTTCCCACTCTCTGTGAACAAGGTTTAAATATCAATCAGTCTTCTGATTTAATGCCACTAATCCTCATTTTAGGCTCATTATTTTAATCTACTGAATATTTTTGCATTGGAATTTTATAGTGTAACATCCTTCCTGTAGCCCAGTGTTGATATAAACCATTTGCCTCAACCCCTTCTCTTTCAATCCTTCTGTGGCAAACCTAGATGCAGGCATACCTGCAAACTTTTCCTTCCTTGGTAACAAACATGCAATTGACTAATTATATTTACTCAGTCACCAATACCTCAAAGCTCACAGGACCCTGTTTGTGCAGGATTTTAAAACATTTTTAAAACAGCATAATTACTGAATGACTAAAGAAACTCTTCTTAACATTGATCTACAAAACATTTTCATGTGAGAGCGATCTTAAATGCAGGGCTGGCTCAAGGGGTTGTAGTGCCCTGAGTTGGCTTTTGCACCTGGGGAGGAGAGAGGGTGCAGATCCTGGCTTCTGCTCTGGGCCAGCTCACCCTGCCCCCAGGATGGGGAACAGCTGGCCCAGGGGTGGAGCAGGCCAGCCCAGAAGCCAGGCTCCGCTCTCCTGCCCCTCCTCTGGGCCGGCTGTTCCTGTCTTGGCGTGGGGAGGGCCAGCAGAGAGGTGAGGTGAGGCAGTGGAGTCTGATGTATGGGCTGGCCTGCTCTGCCCCTGGGGGTGGAGTGTCTGACTCTGGGGAGAGGTGGGAGCATGGGGTCCGGCTTCTGGGCCAGTCAACCCCACCCCTGATGCCCCTGAGCCAGTGCCATGCTGACTCATTGCTAGAGCCAGCCCTGGTTAGATGGCCTAAAAAATGGCTAGACAAGGGAAAAAAAACCTAAGCTGAACCAGCCCGTGTTGGTTACATGCATCCACCCCATCATCAGACTTAAAGATACAGGCACCCTTCTTCAAAGCAGGCTCAGCTTGTGTGTCCTCTGTTGCGCTTCTCTGGATAATTGCTCCTGGTGATGGTGTGAAAGAGGCAGGAAGGGTATAGTTCCAAAGGGGAAGCCGTGTTAGTCTAGTCCAGCAAAAAAAAACAAAAAAAACAAAAAAAACAAACAAGGAGTCTTGTGGCACTTAAAGACTAGCCTGCTGATTTCCAGAAGGGTAGCAGTGTTAATCTGTGTACAGCAAAAACAAGAGTCCTGTGGCATCTTAAAAACTAACAGATTTATTCAGGCATAAGCTTTCATGGGCTCCAGTCCACCCCATGAACAATGGACACCAGATCAAATCTGCACCACGGTTGGTGGCCTTATAGTCATTTACCAATTTGTGTTAATGGTAGCATTTCTGATTCCTGTGCTACTGATTCTCCTTACATGCAATGGTTGTGCTCATGTGACAACTCTGATGGGAATCTGAGGACATACCTACGGCAAAAAGAGGAAACTACCCAAAGCAGCATCAACATACCTATATACCAACTGTTTGTTTTGCTGAGGAAATGTACTTTTAGACTCACTGGTCCCTCCACCTGCCCTCGTCTCCATATTTGGATGCTGCAGAAAAGGCACAGATACATCACACAGCCTGACAGTTTTTCTGCTGCAGAGAGACTATGCGTGGGCAAAAATGTCTGTGCAGTAGAGTTCTAGCCAAGTTTCATAGAAAGTCACTACAAAGTATTCTTCTTCATGCCCTGCTGTGAAAAGGAGAACATATGCCATTGAGCTATGAGATCCATAACAGAATAGTCTAAAGCAGTACAAAGTGCCAGTATGTGTGTATTTCTCTAAGGATTGTATTTATCTTCCAATGTAACACCAGAACTCCTATGTAAACAAACAAGATTCATGCAAGTAGCTACAGTCAACAAGAGAAAAGCAGCCATCAGTAGAAAAGAGTGAAATAAATCCCCCAAATAGCCTCATTATCATGCTGAGCTTATTTAGCAAGGAAGATAATGGCTCTCTTGCATGCCTGAGTGATATGAGGAATTGCCGAAAGCTGATAAAAGAGTTCATATGTTAGAAACTGTAAATCACTAGTGCTTGAATGATAGCCATTTATGGAATAGAATAGAAACTGACAAAGGAAGAAGAGAAGAGCTTAGAGAAAATGTCCATTTGTAAAATAAAAGTGATACAAAATGTCAAGAATTCTATCCAAGACATCTGCTGGATCAGCTAAGACCAGCTAGTTTTTTCTGGAATGAATATTTGTGCATATAGTGTTTTTTTAAAAGATAGGCTTGTCAAACCAGCTACAATCCAACACTGTAATATATACCACGCAGCACAAAGAACAACAAAACACAGGCTGTCCTGTTAAGTATGGCTGTTAGCATGACTGATCTCATATTTTAGAGCAAATGGAAGTTCATTTTAGAGGGGTTTCCGGTATCTCAAAGCATGCCCCTTCCACTCCATGTAACTGCCATTTTCAACCCTTTCCCTGTCTCCCTGTTTTAAAAAGAAATAATTTATTATTACCATTCACAGATTCAGCATGGTGACCAACAAAGACATGCCATGAGCAATCGTTGGCTGCATCAACAGCTGCACAAAATGGAACCACGATGGGCAACATAAAAAATGTCTTCCTATGAATGTGAGTTCTCAGAAGACTACCTGAGTCTTTACTCCATAGCCTGATCTTTAAGCAAGGACCATCTTTTTGTTCTGTGTTCACAACTGGAATCTGGTCCATTAATGCAGTTCCATGATAATATGAATAAATAACAAAAATACCCCAACCATTCTCATTTTAAAGGAAGTTTTATTAATCAAGAATTTTCAGGTTGATGGCCCTGCTGCTTCCAACTTGTAAGCTGAACTTCCTCCATGCATTTATACTGGGACAGTTTATTTCAAAGCTGTTTTTAAAAGCTTTCATTTAGCCTTTTAGCAAGACTAGTGGGTGGGTTATGTCTTTTATTGGACTACTTTCTGATGGTAGGATGGACATGATTTTGAGCTCTCATCCACAGAAGTTGGTCCAAGAAAAGATATTATGCACCCACCTTGTCTCTCCAATATTCTGGGACAAGCATGGCTACAACAACACTGCATGCATTTAAGCATATTTATATTTACTACTGACTGACTTGCATGTACTAACTTGGCTGCTTTCTCATACTCTTCCAAATTTTTTGATAGGACCAGTAGACCTATTACTACCATTTCAGTAACAAACTGTGCAATGGTATGGATGTATTGCATTCTTTATTTCCTTTCTAACGCTCTAATAACTAAATATATATCAGATGGCTGAATGGCTAAGCAAAGAGCTGGGTGGCCATTTGGACTTAAGACTTCATTGTGACCACTCATGAAAAGCATAAAAAAGGGTTGGTGTTAAATAATCAGTAGGTTATTTACTAAGTGATCAACCCTCCACCACTTTAGTTGCTGCAGAAGAGACAGGCCAAAGAACCCTACAGTGTGGAAATTCTGGTCCAGATCTTGTACAAGTGACTACACTACATTCATCTACTTCTTATGGGTCCTAGGCTTATTGGATGTTGCTTACAGGCATAAAGTGTAGCCATGGACAAACCAGAGTCATTGGCCATTCCTGTCACACATCTACCAGGATTCTCAATGGACTAGGCTACCATTTACTTAGGTGTGACTCTTTGCCATGTTAATATCAAATTTCTATATTTATAAACTGCTTAAGTGCTGTCATTTATTTTTTTCCCACCCATTACTGTTTTTGTCTTGAGCCGTAGAGCAATGACACTATTTCTAAAACACTAGCATTATGAAACAAAATCCCACAACCTCCCATTTGTAGTTATCATACTTTAATCTTTAAAAAGGACACATTTAGCCAGCAATGCTACTTTCTTACTGCTTAGATGGATACCCTTGAATAAATCTCCTACCTTATCTGGAGGATAATTGTGTAAGAATAAAAAAAATTAGTAATTGTATACAAATGCTCACAAACATTTTAAAGGTTGGAAATGTAATTTTCATTAATATCGATTTTTTTAATTGTGCTTCTATATAACACCTTCCATGTAAGGCTCTTAAAAGCACTTTACCTACAATATATTTTAGCCTTACACCTCCTGACTGAGCTGAGAAGTAGTAATATTTTCATTTTACAGATGTGGGAAAGTAAATATGAAGCTGAAGAGCACATTTTCAGAAGTGGCCACTAAAGTTTGGGTGTCTGCATCTGAATGTGCAATATGAGATGCCTAAGATCTGATTTTCAGAGAACCCACAATTTGTCATGAAATCAGTGAGAGCCTATGTTCAGAATCTCTGAAAGTCTAGCCCCAGATGTTACCCATTGAACACAGAGGATTAAATAAAATTGTGAATATTTGCACATTAACTGCGCACAATTTAATCCTGAACACTATAAGGCAGGAGTCATAGAAAAAATAGTATATGATAATATAATTCAAGACTGTATCATGATGCTTACATGGGGAGGCAAATTAAGATTGCATCGACAAACAATTCTAGCATTTTTCAGCTTTGGAGGAGTTATTTTGCATCTTTTTTGTACTTAAATTAGTATACATCCCAATTAACAATAAAATAAGGGAAAACTGTTCATGCTTTCTTCATTTTCTACTAAGGGTAAGGCCCATGGGGGGGGGAGAATTCATAACTCTGATGAAGTCACTGGAAGCTCTGACAATTTCCACCAAGTAAAGGTCTCCCCAGCTTCGTGTGTTACTTTTGATTCAAAATGCAGAGTAAATTATACATTCAGGTCCACCTTTTGCTAGACGGTCCATACTGTATGTGTGTGCTTACTGTATGTTAGATGTAAACAAGAGCGGGTTTGAAAATAAATTATTGCTTTCCTTATAGAGCTGCAGAATTCTTCCACTATCAAAATGTGCAACAATAATTGCTCACATTTATGGAAGGGAATCTCCCAAAAGGCTGTTCGCCATACAGAAGACAGAATTACTAGAAAAAGTTATCATTTTTTCCAGAATGATTTAGACCCAATTTTAAGTGTATATGTTAAAAAACTGACCTTCGACAGAAAAATTTATTCATCTGAATCTCATCAGCTGTGTAACTATGGTAATAGTGAGCTGTCTGGCTACATGAGGCTTTCCAAGTAGCTTAAAACTGAAGTACAGACTCATATGCAAAATCTAGGATGCTGGGTCATTATGCAGAATTGTGATTGCCCCTGGAATATAGGGGTTTTCATGAGCTTATGAATGGTTTATGCTGCTGCTCCAGACTTCTTGTATTTAAGACTTTAAAATCTGTTCTTTATCCTACTGCATAGTCACAATTTTCCCCTAGGCCCATTGTGAGGACAATTTTAAATCAATATTTGCAGAAAGGTATGGAAAGTTTTCTCTTTTGACTAGATTTAAAAATCAATGGCTGTTGGTCTCAGTCCATCTTCTAGCAGACGAATGCATGTCACACAATCAGTTCAGCTCGAACTGAATAAGCATTATATCAACTAACAGATTTGCAAGTTTTGTTTTTCCAAAGACAGCAACACAGTCTCTTACTGACAGCTGTTGAGGATGGAAAGGGATAAATCAGGATGCTATTTCCTATTGTCCCACTTACAACTGTGGACCAACCAGATACTCATGGTCTCCACTTTATCAAACATGCTTGAGTCTTATCTGTGTCCAAAGGGCCTGGAGGGGCCTCACTGAGAATGCTCAGTCAGGGCAAACTGTAAAGAATGGAGAAGACGATCTCCAGAACTGGTGGTTTATTCTAATAGTTAGATTCACCAAGCCAGCAAGAAACTTGCTTCTGCAGAACCTTACTAGTTACCAAGAAGCCAGAAAATATAGTTTCTCTTAAGCAATCCAGCTCTGTACTCCCACACAGACAGGCAAATCAAAATATGGTGAGGATACAAGAGCAGCTGTGTAGGGGAAGAGGTAGACTAGACCCACCTTGGGGTACCTTTCTTGCTTCAAGAATTTCCATGGCTGGTTCCCTCAGAGTCCAGCTTGAAATTTTCTGGACATGCATGTTATGCAGCAATGGGAATCATGTTTCCAAGTTTATCTTCTGAATAAAGATTAACTTTATTTTGACTAAACATTAACTGCTTTTAAAGACACTTGGAACCTCAACACTGATTGAGATTGACCATGAACATAAATCATTATTACGATCCATTTAGTCAGAAAACTAGACATGCTTTTACATGGTTGACTACCTCTGAATGCTATTAATGAGGACCTCAACTGATTAGTCCTAAAAGTATAAGCAAGAAAGATATCTAGCTATACTTAATTTATAGTTATTATGGAGTCACTTGGGTAGTAAATTCCATAGTAGGCTATGTCTACATTTGCAAATTAGTTCAAATTAAGAAGGCTTAATTCAAGCTAACAGTCACTGTCTATACTAGGCTTTAATTAGTTCGAATTAAGGAATTCCTTAATTCAAACTAATGAAAGCTTACTTCTAACTAGTAAGACCTGCTGGTTAGTTTGAACTGAGCGCTTAGTTCGATCATTAGTTCAAACTAAGGATGATGTAGACAAGGATTAACCCTTAATTTGAATTAACAGAGTGGACTAATTAGAACTAATGTTAGTTCAAATTAATTGACATTGTTAATGTGAACTAATAAGTTCGAGTTTAGTTTGAACTAAACTCGAATTTATTAGTTTGAATTAACAAACTCGAACTAACTTTTCCTAGTGTAGACAAAGCTGTAGACTGCAAAATAGTTGCTTCTTTCAGCCCCTGCATTCATATACTCCCATCTCATCCTCTTAGAATCATAGGTTTTGAGATCAGCAAAAAACATTATGATCATAGGTATGAACTCCTATGTCAGCCTGAATTCTTGCATAACAGATTGTAGATTCCATTCTACAATACCTATTTCAGGCCCATGCTCTCTGGCTGAGCCAGGGCTTATCTTTCAGAAAGACATTCACTCTTGATTTAAAGATTTCAGATGATGGAGATTCCACCACATCCATAAGTAAGCTCTAGTCTCATTATTAAAAATTTGTACTTTATTTCTAGTTTGAATTCATGTAATTTTCATTTCCAGCCATTTTATTTTGTTCTGCAGTGTCTGTTAGATTAAGGAGCCCTCTACTATCAGAAATATACTCTCCATGTAGGGCCTTATAGATGATGATCAAGTCACCTCAACCTTCTAAACTAAATAGGCTGAGCTAATTAAGTCTCTCATGGTAAGGTAGGTTTTCCAGGATTCAAAGCATTCTTGTAGCTCTTTTCTGTATTATATTGATTCTCTTACAACTTAATGAAAAAAAATTCTTATTGGCAAAATGTATTTGGCTAGAAAGTATTTCTTCCGTGCCTGCCAATGTATAAGTTTATGATTGTAAGAAACAATACAAGATCTAAAATATCTGGAGTTTTGCATAGCTCGTAAATCCTTCTTACATATACAGCATGGGAAGACATCTTTACAGCAACTAGGGGGAAATATCCAAATATGCAACTTCTGAGCCACCCACAGCCAAAACTCCCAAACAGCATCAGTCAGAAAAAGAATCCAAAAACAATATCAACAGTTTGTGCTTGTATTGCATGACTCATCCTAAAGCACTTTACAACCTATGGCATTGGGATGCACTATTCCAGAGCCTTGAGCATGTGCCAATGCTTTTGATGCTTCCTGAAGGCATAGAGTTCTATACTTTGGGATCCAAGATGCAAGATTGGGCCTATCGACCCCAAGGAACATGTGATAGTGAGAATTATGCTCACCAGTAAGTTTTTGCAGGATAAAGCTCTAAATCCTTTTGAAATGCAGTGAGTTACATAATAAACAACAGCCAACTCAAGCCCAGTACACTGGACAAGAGTGTGGGGACAAACACATAAAACAGTGTCTGCGTTCTAGATACTTAAAATCCATAATAAGTAAGAAATTACCGTACATAAACAATGTCAGTTCATTGTTCTAAATGACTCACATTTTCCCTAATACATACAAGGACACCCACCCATATTGTAGACTAATGTAAAGTTGCACTTTAGAGGTTTTGACACTGTACAGTACAGAAATCTGAACTGCAGAAATTATTTATATTTGATTTTTTTAAACAATCAAAGTATGTTTTCTACTTAAAAAGGAGAAAATTGTTCCTCACTTGAAACTGAATTTTATGGCTGTGTCAAACTCTGGTTTCTTGTGATTTAAACTCCCTGTTTCCAAAAGCAGCATGAATGGTTACTATAAAATATGCCTCACACAATTTAAGCATGATATTTCTAGCTATTTTTCACTGTGCTACATTCTTTGGGGTGGGGGAGTTACTTTTTGCCATACGTACATATATGTATATTAAAGCACAAATTGCTAAAAAGTGCAACTCTACCTTGTGTTAGTAAGGATTTATTCACAAGTAGTTCCTGTGCCTTCAGTGGAAATATTCCTGTGAATTAGATCTTCGTAACATGAGTGAGAATTGCACAGTGTAGCCCAAAAATATTGTTTTTAGATCTGAGTTATTACGGGCTGTCTATTGTACTTCCAGGAGACAAGTAAAGAGCTCTTGGTTGAGAACACATGTCAGCAAAATGACATGTTTTCATCAGTTCCAGCACTGGATATAAGATTCTGAATATATTATCTAACATTCAGGTCTTAAATCACAGTGGGAATCAGCAAATGCAAGCTGCAATGTAATTTAAATAGGCACTTAATGGAGATTTCAATCATTCCTCATTTTAGAAAAACATGGTGATTTCCTCCCTTGAAAGTAAGAGAAAAATTCAAGAATGCAATGTCAATAAATAGATTGGGATCATAGCTCTAAATGCAGTGGGAGAAATGTAGCATTGTTCAGTGGATAATCATTATTTTGCCATTTGGAGCCCAATGCCAGGAATTTTGGGTGGGTAGGAGAGAAAGTATTGGACCCTTAATTGGCCTTTGATTTATTAATTACTGCTAATTATTAGATAGTTAATTTTCTGACCTAGAATAAATGATCCAACATCCAGAGAAACCAGCTTGAAAAGGTTCTAGTCACTAAGCTGAATTCTCTGAAGGATCTGACCCATGACCTAAGATGCTAACTTTTACTAAATATAAGGCTCTATTTTTAAATAACTTCCAATCATATTTGGAAGTTCTTCTACTGGGCAGAATTATTTACCCCAGGGACACATCCAAAATTCATCCTGTGAAGACTGAACAAACAAAACAGAAAACCAAGCAATCAGCTGGGTACCACAATCATCTCTAGACATAAATGGGTTTAGATCAGGAATCTCAAACACACACCCCTGGGCCACATGCGGCCCCTATAGCTATTTCCTGCATCCCGCAACAACACTATTGTTACCAATATTTGCAATATAATTGCATGAAAAGGTTTCAGTGGTGCAGCCCTCAGACTAACATACTAGTCCTCATGCAGCCCTCATGGTAATTTGAGTTCATGACCCCTGGTTTACATTCTTAACTAGAATGGCTCTCACTCATGGGCAAAGGCTTGGCCTGAACACAATGTTTGGAATCATTAAAGGAATTTGCCCTGCTGACACACAGGCAAACACCCATCGAAATGGGAATTAAGTCACCTCAATATCTTTAAAAAAATCTCACCCTAAAGTCACTATACAATCCAGATGTGTAATCCCATCAAAATGGTTTTATTGGAAACCAGAACTCTAGAAATCTTTCTATGGATTTCCACCCAAACCGTCTGCACTGACTCTAGCCTTTATTGATCCATATCCTCATCTCATGAATCTAGCTGTTATCATGCACTTACTTCTCCCCCTTGTCACTCCAACACTTTCAGCATGGCACATCAGAGGAAGTGTGGTTTTATGGTTCAAAGAGAAGATCAGAATCAGGAAACTTGATTTTCTTCTTTATTCTGATGTGGACTTGCAGACCTAAGGCAAATCAGTTAGCCTTCCTGGGCCTCTGCCCCATATATAAAATGGAAATAAGATTTCCCTACATCATTGTGGTGTTGGGAGGCTACATTCGTTAATGTTTGCAAACTCTTGAGGAAATGTGGATGGAACGAAGTTAAAAGAGGTGCAAAAATTATTAGATCATCAATTGTCTCTAGCATTTCTAACAACTATATTTAGCTTGTTTGAAAGATATAACGATTCCTTGTCATTTCCTCCACCTGTTCTGTTTTCCTTCAAAGGGAGTCAAAAATTGGCATGAAATCTGTTATGAGAAAAGCAACTTCTTTTTCCAAGCTTCCTCAGTTGTCAAGATTTGTGATGACATTAGTTGTATAGCCAACACTTCTGTGACAAACTGTAGTGTTTTCTCAGACCGAAGGATTCTGGGCCATTTCACAAATAGATCTTGGAAGTCACTGGGGATATAGTTGTAATTATTAGTCATCATTTCTATATTGGGATAGTATGTGTGGCAATTTACAGCCACATGAAATAAGAGCTTCCTTCCCAAGTCATGTATATGCTTAAACTACCATATATACTCGGGTATAAGCTGATCTGGGCATAAGCTGACCCCCCCAATTCTGAGTCCAAAAAGAAGCTAAAATTGGTGACGCGTGTATAAGCCGAGGTCCCCTTTTGGCCTTGGCCCCTAACCCCCCACCCACTGCTGCTGGCTTCCTCTGGAGTTTCTGACAGCTTCCCTACCACAAAATCTCTACTGCTGCTTTTCCCTTGCCCCCTCCCCGCTGTCCATTCTTCACTCCTGCCCTCCTGCTCTGGCCTTTCCTCACTGCCGTCACCCCTGCTGCCTCCTGCTCTGCCCTTTTCTCACCTCTCAGTTTCCTGCTGTTGCCCCCTGCTCTGCCCTTTCTTCACTGCTGCCCCCTGCTCACTTCTCAGTTACTTCCCTGTTGCCCCCCTGCGCTGCCCTGTCCTCACTGTTGACCTCCTGCTCCCACCTGCTCTGCCCTTTACTCACTGCTGTCACCTCTGCTGCTCCCTACTCTGCCCTTTTCTCACTCTTCAGTCTCCTGCTGTTGCCCCCCTGCTCCTCCTGCTGCCCCTTTCTCACAGCTGCTCTCTGCTCCTCCTACTGCCCCCTCCTCACTGCTACCTCCTGCTCTGCCTCTTCCTAACTGCTGCCCCCTTCTCTGCCGCTTCCCCACTGCTGACCCCCTGCTACTCCTGCTGCCCCCTACTCTGCCCCTTCCCCACTGCTGCCCCCTGGCTCGTCACTGCCGCCCCCCTGCTCCCTTCTCAGTGCCCTGCTGTTGCTCCCCTGTTCCCCAACACTCTTTCCCTGTCACCCCACAACCCCTGCTGCCGCCCTTCCCAGCCTGCCAGGCACCCCCCCCCAATCCTCAGTCCCTGTTCCTGCTTCCCTGGGCTCCCCAAAAACCCTGGGTCCTCCTGCCGCTCCCCAGACTACCTGAACCCCCCCAATGCCCGAGCCCTGCCACCCCTTCCCTGGCCTCCCTGAACCCCCCTCAAACCCTCCCAGCCGTCCCATCACTTTCACCAACTCTCAGAACCCATCCCCAACCCCCAGTCCCTGCCACCCCTTCCCTTGGCCTCCCTGAATCCCCCCTCAATGTCCAGGCCGACCCCCGCCAGGACCCCCTTACTTGGCTGCTCCAGACACCAGGGTTCCCTCCTTCCTCCAGCCCCAGCCCCAGCCGACTCTCCAAGATGGCCGCCCGGCAATGCTGGGGCTCCAGCCTGCCACACAGTCAGGGAAAGGGCTGGCTGGGGCTGTCTACCATCTTCTCCTGACTACAAGCCGAGTGCTTGTTTTGAAGCCAATTTTCAGGCACAAAATTCTCGGCTTATACGTGATGATATATGGTATTTACCTTGCTATGTTTTATAACCATCAGAGTGGTAACTAAAGAATGCCATGCCTGGGGTACATTCCAACTGGAACACATTCCTTACAATAGCTGGCGCCTGGGGCAAGTGGTGTGGAGCATGCCCTTTAATTGAGCAGCTTAATGGAGTGCTCTGTTGCACCCGGAGCAAAGCCCCGCCCACCCCACCACAGTTACAGTTCTGCCAACTACCATCTTGCAGCACTTTTAAGATGTTCTTATTCCTCTACAGAGATGTGGAGAAATCCTATTAAAATGATTTATTTTCCTTCTTTCAGGTAAAACCTTGTTTCTTTAGATCATAGTTGATAAAGATTTTCACCCTCTGGAGTCATGAAACTTCACTGACACAAACAGATTTCTCCTGTTTCAGACTCAGACAAAAGTATGGTAGGGATCTTCTTGACCTTGAATTGGTTGTTCTGGGTAGATACATGTTTGGAGAAGAAAGCTGAGAGAGTCAGTCATCATTTCCAATGCCCTAAGCTAGCAAAAGATAAGAGATTTTTACAGAATGCCAAACAAAAGCCTTCTTTTGGAAAGCCTTTCATGTAGTGCAAAATGTACTGAAGTCAATGAAAAGTGGGAATATGATAGAAGTCTATAAAATCATGACTGGTGTGAAGAAAGTAAACAAGGAAGCATTTACTCTCTCTCCTAACACAAAAACTACAGTTCACCAAATGAAATTAATCGGCAGCAAGTTTAAACAAACCAAGGGAAGCATTTCTTCACATAACTCAGTTAAGCTGTGGAACTCCAGAGATTGTCATGAAGACCAAGACCAGGTGTGGCCAAAACTGCACCTCAGGAGCCACATGTGGCTCTTGAATGAAAAAGTGTGGGTTGTGGAAGAACATCAGCAAATCAATTTAGTAGGTAAAAGTATGTGGCTATATGCCTCAGTGCAGCTCTTGAAGGTTTAATAATCAACTCGTGTGGCTTTTGAATTCCATAACTTTGGCCACCCCTGGCCAAGACTATAAAGGGGTTCAAAAGAACTAGATAGATTTGGTCAATGACTTTTAGCCAGGGTAAACAGGGATTGCTGCTTGCCAGAAGCTGGGAGCATCTGAGGAACGGGTCACTTGATGATTACCTATTCTATTCATTCCCTCTGAAGCATCAGGCATTGGTCACTGTCAGACGATAGGATACTTGACCAGATACACCATTGGTCTGATCCAGTATTGCCATTCTTATGTTCTGATACCCATTATTTTCCCTTAGCTTCAATCCAGAACAGCTTTAAATGCTGTGAATCCTTAGTATGGAAGCCCCTGGAAGATCAACATATCTTCATGACAGCCAAGAAGTCCTTTCCCCAGAATACAATTGGAGGGTTAGCCATTTGTTTGTAGGTCACCGACCCTTGCTTTTATTGTACAGCAGGAATCTTCATCCCCATGTGGGCAATGTTCTGAAAATTTTTAACTTGTGTTTGAGCAAATAAAAATTTAAGATCTTGTCTAATAAATAATATTCAAGGCAACCTACAAAGTAATAAAACTAGTTTTCTAGAAGAGACATAAGAAACAGTGAAGGAAAGCCATCCATGCCAGCAGCTTTCAAGGATTACACATGTATGATGCAAGGATTCTGTATGGAATGTGCAAGAGTGTTCTTAAGCAAGAACGTTTCTTGCTTTCTTCATCAATGCCCAATAAACGTCACTTTCCCTGGTATGGGTGGCAAGTTTGCACCTTCAACCACATCAAACTTTGTTCATCAGACAAGAATCAACATAAACAACATCTTGTCTGGAAAAGCCAATATGGGGTTTCCCCTCCATCTTACACTTACTATTTTCAAATAGAATTGTCACATAAATAAATGTTCATTTTTTTACAGGTATTTAACACTCATGTAATTGAATGATAGTTATTCTATGTGACTGTTTATTTTCTTTCCTATATTCCCAGGAGATATCTCTTTTAGGAAGCCACCTGAAAGAAGTTCCCATACTGCTTGATTTCATTTGGCTTTGGATAAGGCTCGTATTGACTTTATTTACATCTCAGCAGTGGCTGTGATGTTTGGGTGATGTAAAGAGTTTAAAACAATATGTAGTCAATTCTGGCTCTTAATGCAGTATGTGGCAGAGCCATAAAGAACTGTAAGAGGTCAGGAAATAAGTTTTCCTGATTCAGAAGCAATGAAAGGCCAATGTAATTGCTATAGGGGGATATGCTGGAGCAGAGATGGAAACAGAGCAGATTAGTGGCACAAGAGGATTTGCCCACAATATTCAGTATTATTTGGGCTCTGGGCTGTTGAAGTAGCCCCTAGGTAGCATTATAAAGATAAATGGTGCCCACAGTGGTAGAGAAACAAGGGCAAACCACTCTCGTTTACCAAAGAGAAAAAGACCCTGGTACAGCTCTCCAACTAAAGAAGATGCCTGGTCAAAGAGATGAGCCTTGCCTTTTGTTCTAAATTCTGCAAAATCGTGGCTCTCATGAATGTGTGCATTTTATGCCATTTTAAATATAATTACTTTTTTTTCCATTTTCACTGTTTATGCAATAACCCCAATGAACAGAATAGAATAGAATAGAATCGAATCAAATCGAATCATAGGGTTGGAAGGGACCTCATGAGATCATTGAGTCCAACCCCCTGGGGCTTGAACCCAGGACCTTCTGCGGTTCATCAAGAAAGCAAGACAGATGTAATGTACCTACTTAGTCAGTGCTCTGTGGTAATTAACATTATAGAAAGTAAGAGCAGTTAAAGGATAAAGCAGAGAACCAATTTTATAGAGACCTTGGTTCTACTTCTAACACTGTGACAGGCTATACTCTGGGCGTTCAGCAAATTGCTGATTTTTGGTACCTCAGTTTTCTCTGGGTAAATCTGAGATGCTAATAGGTAACATTCTGGGGAGCCACACATGAAAATTATACTACTGCAAGGTCCAATGTGTTATATCACAGTAATTTATTATTTTCTTAGTGGTAGTAACATGCTCAGAAGAAAGGATTTTATTTATAAAATGCAAGGTAGAGAATACTTTTCCTGTTTTCATTTTAGATACTAGTACGTTTTGCTTCAGACCACTGTTTTTCAGATTTATCCTGTGGCATCCTACTTCCTCCTACTGCAATATTGAAAATGAAATCATTGTTCTCTGAAATAAAATAGCTGCACTGTTACAGAATACAACATTTGCACTGTCTGTGTGATTAGTAGGAGGACACATGATTCTCAAGAAATAAATACCATATTTTTCAAATAAAACTCATTGTTGATATGCCAAGAATGTGGAAGGAAAACTATTCAATAGTACATGGACTAGTAACTTAACTATACAGCAACTTATTTCATTAAGTTGAGACATAAAACTGAAGTCCTTCCGCCTGACCAAGTTGTGGAAGTTTGGAACTTACAGTTGTTTTTACAAGAAAAAGAGATTAAACCCCATGTCATGGATAAATTTCAATTGACAACCATATACTGCCAAGCTAAAATCTTCCTCTAGCTTCTATTATTCCTACCTTAGCTACTGTGACGTTAAAGCACTGTTAAATAGTTGGCTTGTTCCATGCCCCAAGTGGTTGAACTTCATTGCCAGATGAAATGTTATGCTTTCAGTATAGTTTATAAAGCACTTTGGGAACATACGGAGTGAAGAGTGCTATATAAATGGAAGATAGTGCATTGTGACTCCCAAGGTGAGAATGTATGTACACACAGACACAAAATATTAATCATGAGCTGCAAAGGGAAAAAAAGTGGCCTCGTAAAGGTATAAAGAAAGTCTGAAGGTTTTGTAAATGTGGGACTGTTTACAGTGTGCATGGGCATTCCACTTTCATTCTATGTAAGAAACTGAAGTCCTGCCTACCCCTTTTTTCCTGGAAAATTATCTAACCAATGGGAGAACTAGTAGCATGGTGACATCTCAAGTGCCATGGAAGTGAAGATATTTGAGCGGTGGAGAGGACAGTGCTGGTCTTCACTACAATGAAAACACTAGTTATAACTTGAGAACTGCCACCAAAGTTGGAGCCACACAAGAACCCCACCACCTGAGCTTACTGGCCCAAGAGGGGGTGTAGGCTAAAACAAGGGAGCACAGCTTGTCAGATGCTCACACAACTATTCTGTAATGTGGATGCAAACTAGTACCCCTCAAGGGCTGCCCAATGTCTTCCCATCATTCCCCAGCTGTCTCCATCCCTTCATCTCCACATGCAGATGAAATGCTCCTGAGCAAAGCATGCCACTGGTTTCTCATGGTGACAAACCATAACCATAATGACAACTACCATGTCTCATGTCCTGTATCTGTCTTCTTTTTGGAGGTGCATTAAACAGAGAAATGTAAGGCTAGAAGGGACTTCAAGAGGTCACTAGTCCACTCTCATGTACTGGTAGAGGGCTGAGACCCTACCAAGTGTGTCTAAGCTGTTCTTAAAATTTTTCAATGGTAGGGATTTCATGACCTCCCCTTGGAAGCCTATTCCAAAGCTGAACTATCTGTATGGTAATATTAATAGATGAATTAAGAAGTCTCAGAAATTGACTGTGGCACAAAAGAACTTATGCACTGAAAGCAGAGAGGAACAGCTATTAATTGAATTGGTTCATACAATGCAGATGTAAGGCTAGCAAATAAGTCTCCAAGAGTAGGACTTCTCCCATTACAGTTCAAATCTTTAGAGGTTAAATATTTAAATCTGGCTTTACTTGCTAGAGATACTGTGAGCATTATCTTCTGTGTTAATATCATAAATATGAGCAATGTTTTCCATTCATCTCTTCCTTCGAACCACCAGGGCCCAAAAACTATTGACGTGCTGGCATGGACATGGTCCTCTGTCTTCAGCACTGTTTGTCTTTGGCGAAACTAATCAAATTACAGGTATAGGGCAATTCTACATTGCTTTAAGGAGCCTTTATACAAGACCAGACCAGATGCTTTCACAAATACTTCCTGAAACCACACAGATAATCTCATCCAGAGAAGCTTTGCACTTTTCTACTCCCAGGCCCTTGCATTTCATGAGAAAGAGCAATAGTAGTGGCCATGATCCCTCCCTGCTTTATTTCCCTTTTTTTTTTTTTGGGGGGGGGGGGGGGGCTCAAAAGAATACAGAGAGAGCAGAATACAGAGAAATCAAAGCTGCTAAAGTTACCTGCTTCACCACACTCATCTCCAAATGCTATATTCAATGGGAGAACAAGTGTAAGAAAGAGATGTAAAGTGAGAATGGAACACCATTTTAAATCAAGCTGTTTAAGACTCTTGACTTTGCCTTGTTTTTATAACACCTGTTGGGATCAAAATCTTGACACAGATTTGGGAGAATAGCTGTTCTCAAAGACGTATTTTTGGGAGAGTTGGAGGCAATTTCCTTCCCTTAATTCACTGCCTGAACTTTTATTCATTTGAATTTTTGTTTACCTCTATAATGGAGATGATGGAAGTTTGCAAGTTGAAGACATCAAGTCTTTCTAAAAAATCAAAACAAAAGGGGAGAGGGAGTCAAGAAAACAGACTAATAGACATTATTATGATCTACAATTGATTAGCGTCCTTTGCTCCACTGAATGGAGTCTCCTCTTATCTATTACCAGCCACTTTTGCCACATTTAAATATTAAGAATTTATATTAATCTCTCTCATTCAAGTGTGAGCTTAATATCAGAACTAATAGCTGTGTTTCAAATTTGGATACATCCTCTTTTAGCCAGGGGATATTCCCAACTGTGTAACAGCTCTTCTCTGTCTCTCAAAGTAGGATTCTATTTCTGTATTTTTGGATGAGCATTTTCCTGTCATCCTTTTACTTGTGCTCTTTAATATGGTGAAAGAAACAGGGTACAGTTTCAAGTGCGAGAAGGGGTATTTAATGCAGACATAAACATCTTCTACCAGGAAATCATCTCAAATTACAGTAGACTGAGAAGTTAAAGAGATGATTATGTTTCTAAACGGTATATGGCAACACATCAGGAAAAGTAAAGGCTACATCAGAAATCTTGGCGTAAAGAGATCATAAGCTATTCTTGTGTCTACAGTGATACTATTTTTAACTCATTCTGCCTCAATCACTACTGGCTTTAAACCCATGCAACCAACATAGTAGCAAAAGACTTTATTGTTAGAAGGACCCTTAAGTATAACCATACTCTCCACTGTGAAATGAAACCCTGACCTTACTACTGAAAACAGAACTCTCTCTTGTCCTTCCTTTGAGACCCAAATCTATCTTAATCCTGAATTACTGTGGCACTGGTTAACAGTACATTTATTGTGCTAACTTATTTAGAACAGGAATGTTGATTCAGGAAACAAATTATTAGTGCACAATGGTATCTGCAAATCTACATCATTCTTGCATTGCTTTTTTTTCTGTCCCTAGTTTTGTGTCTCTATACCACCTTATTTCCCAAGTTTCCGCTTTGGCAAATTAAGGGAGTACAACAAAAATGGATTAATGTAAAGGAAAATTATGTCAGTTAGTTGTAGTACTATGGCTAACTAAATAAAGTATAGATGGTCCTGAAACAAAACCTCAATACAGTAAACAACCACTTTCTCCAAATTCTGGGGCTTCCAAGTCATCCTCACATAACCCACGTCTTCACTTTTGAGATATGGAAGACATCTGGAACCAAAGAACTTATTTTCTCGATACAGTTTCTATGTGTCCAAGATGGCAGAAACTTCATAAGTCATTGCTATTGGTCAATTTCAGAATTTGGGGCCAAAAATCTCATAAGAGCAGCTTTGTGAGATTTGACACCATTTGGATGACTCATACAGGCCTGAGGACTACAGTTAGTCACAAATAGCAATTACTGAAGTTAACCACTTAACGTTCCCGTTTTCTGTAATATTTAGGTTGGACTTCAGCAGAAGTGAACTGCAATCAGCTCCTTAGTATATATAGAACTAGAGTCTGTGCAGCTAGATTTTCATTAACAAGCACTCCCTCTGCTCTTCAGTGGCAGAAGATCTTTTTACAAGTTGACTAATATGTTTAAGACTGTGGAACAATCAGCAACGGTGTCCCTTTATCTCTACGTTTTTGTGGTATCAGTGTATCATTGCAAATCATTCTGTCTTATATGGGGAAATGGCACATGGATCATTTCAAAGCCACTTAAAACTTATTCTCAAGGTGTGCACTTGGAAAAAAAAATTAAATAATGGAAAGAAAATTTCTTTGGGGGGTTTCAGAGCCTTTTGATGGCATAGATTTGAGAGTCTAAGGTATTCTATGGTGCTATACAACTCTCTTTTGGACACACCCGTCTGCCAGCAGTAAAATTTAAGTGCGCACTAATGTCCACTACTGCAATTGTGCAGTGGAATTTTAAAAACCATTTCCTTGGTTTTTTAAAGAAAGCTGCACAGTGAATTCCTAAAAAGGCCATCCTGTCACTTTCTGGAATGACTGTCATGTGCAATGACTTCCTGGAATGGGATGTACGCAAAGGACCAAATTCTTTTCTCAGTTACACTGATCTAAATGCAGAAGGATTCTTGATTTTAATAGATTTACTTTGAATTTATGACACATTCCAGGAAGTCATTGTAACTAAAGGCCTACACTCCCTCTGTAGGCCTGATCTTGGGCCACTGAAGTTAATAGGAGTTTTACAATTAACTTGAATGGTTGCAGAACCATGTCCTTGGTGTAGAGGGGAGAAGTTCTGCCCAGCTCCAATTCCACCCACATCTTACAAAATCCCTTCACGGAGCCAGAGCCTCCTGGAATCTGATGCAGCTGAGAGGGCAATGTTGGCTGGGCTTCCCTGGAGCCAGTGGGACTGAAGATCATAGCTGATAGCCAAGAAACACATGGGTGTCTCCTGTCTCTTGTAGTTATCATGATCTGCCTTTTGAAGGATCCAGTCCCTGGGGAATTGCAGGTTAAAAAAATGAAATTCCAGTACCACCTATGATGGGGGAAGCTACATTCTGATTAAAGGATTCAAAAGATTCTCCTAAGTTAGTGGTGAGGATTAGTCCCGTGCCCTGCAAAGCGAGAGATGAACCAAAACAATACTTGGTTTCTCTGCTACTGCTCAGAGACCAACATATACCCTGGTTGCACAACTATTTTTCTCAGAGCAGTTCAGAGAGTCCATAAATTGTACATTATTTCTTTCCTGGTGCCAAATGCTAAACTCAGCCATCTTTCATTTTAACTCCCTGCGTATTTTAAAAATGAAAGAGTAGGGCCTAACCTGGATCATCATCACTGGACATACAGCCAATTGACAGCAGTGGAGGTCTCTAGTAGACGCCTTATGTACCACTTAGGTATGAAGAGGATTAAGTAAGTAAGTATTTTAAAAGGTGGAAATGCTACATTTCAGACAGATGTTTCATCTTAATGTGTGTGGCCTTCAGAAAGTTTAATACTTCCTGCATAGTCCAGTCTAGTTCTTGCGCCATTTTCCAGAAGTCTGCTTTGGCAATACTTGTACTATTTTTTAAATAAAACAAACAAGAAGTCTGGTTTCAAAGACTCACCAGTTTTTGAATGTTTGTTTATTTTTAGAGTGATAAAAAATGATCCCCTATTTCTGCACAATTGGAAAACACTATTTTATAGACAGAGTATTACTTCAGAAACAGCTTTATATGATCTTGGATTTGTCCTTCCCCCATCTGCAATGTTAAATATTTTCTCCCATGAAAGCTCATGCAATAAATAAATTTGTTAGTCTTTAAAAGTGCCACTAGACTCATTGTTTGTTTTGCTGAGCTAGACTAACAAGGCTACCCGTTTTGGAACCTGTTTTAGCTGTGTAATCTTCTTAAATCTTTTCACTTGACCTGCTAAAAGGAATCCATTTGTGTAATTAATAAAGGATTTTTGTTAAAAAGAAAACTTTTTATTTAAATGCTGAGAACCTCCTATATAGAGGTATCCAAGGCTCTCTCTACATCTGCCCAAATTATTTCAGACTTTCTAGTCCAAAAAAAGTAGCACCAGGTTAGGCCAAACTAATCACAGGTTAGTTCGAACTAACTCACAGTAGTGCTTAGTTTGAACTAGAACATGCAGTTAGTTCGAACTAATGGCTTAGTTTGAACTTCTTAAGTTTGAACTAAGCCTTAGTTTGGATCTTGCCTGTGCCTAGTTTGAATTAAAGTTCTAACTAAGAATGGAAGTCCAAACTAACCTTGGTACTAACTAGTTCAGACTAAGCTTTCCTTACTTTGAACTAAGAAATTTCTTTGTTAGAACCAAGGAATGCCTAGTGTAGCCATGGGCTAAATTAGTCCGAACTAAGCCTCCTTAGTCCAGACTAATTTGCAAGTGTGGATATAGCCTAATAGCCTGCAGCAGTATTCTCCCCAGGACTTGAAATTAGGGGGGGGCGTAAGGGGATGTTTGGGGGGAGGTGCAGGGGGCTAAGTAATTTGGTATAACACTGGTACTAGCAAACAACTAGAGGAGGTCGTGGGAAATTCGGGGGGGGGGGTGCAGGGGTGTTAGGGAAATCCCTGGGCTGCAGACTGGATGTATCCTATTTAAGTAGCCTGCCTGTGTTATTCTGATTTGAAGACTCAAATCCCTAATTTCAAAAAGTAAATTTTTAGATCTCATTGTTATGAGAAAATGTAAACGGACAATAACTTAGGCCTGGTCTATACTGACAGTGAAATTCAACATACTGCTGCTTACTTTGGCCGTCTGCAGCCTGTATCTCCACTGTCAAGGCGGTACATTTGAAAAAAAGAAAACGAAGCTGTAATTTGATCTGCTATTAGCACTCTGCAAGTGGCACAGCACTGAGGTCGAAATTTACAATTCAAATTTAGGTACGAGTAGCCAGAGAGTAGCTCTAATCTTGCTTTTTCTGTTTTTCCAGTCTCCTCCCCTGCCTTCAGCCCTGGGAAGTTTTCAACTAATTCCTCTCTCTGTGTGCAGCACTATACCTCTCTATTGTGCCTGAAGCAAAGAAATATCAAGGAAAGCTTTTCTTGCTTTTTTTTCCTTTAGTAAAGAGGAGAGGGAGAAGGAGCAGAGGTTGATGTTCTCTCCACAAACCCCGAGCCTACTACCCACAATGTAATGTATTTCAGGAAGTAATGTGAGCAGTGGGGACACAAGACCCCTTGCAAGCAATCTGCTGTGATCACACCTTTGCCTTCTGTAATTCACCAGCCTAAAATCAAATTATAATCCCACTCCCAGGATAGACAAGCCCTGACATACCTAGTCTTGTCTATCCAAGTTTGCAGGCAGCCTGGCTCATTGTTTGTGAAGTGTGTGTATTAGCCTATCACTGGGTATTAATCCTAAAGTCTACTGGTGCCCCTTTGAATCTCTGCTTTAACTATCCCAATGCTTTTTTCTAGCCTTAGAGGGGAAAAAGTGTTAGGACTGTAGCCAAAGAATTCAGTGGGGAGGGAGTAGCAACAGGAGTCATTACAGTGATGGAAAAGTGAAGAAACTGTATGCCAATCTCTCAGTGTGTCCAGACTATTGTGCCCTTTCAAGAGTCTGATTTGTCACAAGTTTCACCAAACTACTTGCTTACAAAAACAGACATAAAATACACGATTGTCACAGCACACTTATTGATAAAAAAATGCTTACTTTCTCATTTTCACCATACAATTATCAAATAAGTCCATTGCAATACAAATATTGTACTTATGTTTCCAGAGTATAGGATAGAGCAGTCTAAATGAGGCAGGGTCTGCACAAAATTTTAATTTGTACTGACTTTGCTGGAGCTTTTAATATAACCTCTTGTAAAACAAGGCAAGTATTTAGATGAGTTGGTGTATCCTCCGAAGACCTTAGCGCACCCCTATTTGAGAACTGCTGGTCTATATGGAAGTTGGAAACAATAAATAAAGCAGGTGCAATTCACATCTTTCGTAGTTGGGTGTAAGACTGTGTTTGTGCAGGTCTGCTTTAAAATGAGAGTGGATTATGATGAAATAATTTAAGACAATAAAAACCATGTGTCCGCACAGAGACTTGCACTGATATAATTAAAGCCAGGAATACAAACAAATAAGTTGTTGCAGTTCCATGAAGACAAGCCCACAAATACAGGCAGGAAGGAAAAAAAAATAGACAAATGAAGATTAGGCACTGCCATGGTTTTACTGCAATTCTTATTCAAACTAGCTAGCTCAAGATAGCTTGGCTGTGTCTGTGCATGCTGTATCTCACCTCTCTAAGAGAACAGTCATTTTAAAAAGATTATATCCCACCCTCAATCTTTGTGACAATCTTCTACTGGTATCAGTCAAAGTGCTGCTATAAATGGAGAAATGTGTGTAATCCTAACTTCTTACCAAGGCCCATAAATCTGATTAAAAATGGAATTTGGTTTCTCCCACAGAATCAGTTTGGCACACCTCCTCTTACATCAACCTTAACGTGCACCAAGCGGAGATCTGAACAACTGTCCCAGCCATCATGATAAGTGTTTTCTTCTGGATGTCTTTAAAGGAATCTGTTCAAAAGGAGGAAATGTTGAAAAAGACGTGGAGAAGGGGTGGAAGTAATTCAGGTTTTAACCACATACAATCTGGTAACTGCCTCTGGTTATTGATGGGGCTTTTATCAGTGGCCTTAGCAGAATGGGAAATCCCCATTTACTTAAAGGAAATCAATACATTTTTGGAAAATCCAGTTTTTAATTCTCTAGTTATTGGGGTGGCTGGAGGGCAAGAGAGAATATTGTGTGATTTTCCGTAGTTTTCCCTATATTACCAACTTAGAGTTAGTTCCACTCCAGTGCATCAATATCTCATTTCCTTAGAGATCAACCATCTTATTTTGACTTAAGAATAAAGAAGGGAATTGCCCCCCAATCCCTCATTAATATAAAAACCCAGAAAACAAATGCCCCATATTGAGGTAACTATACTTTATCCTGACCCTGTCTCACTCTTTGCAAAACCCATCTTGTATTGGTTAGAACTGCATGTGATTGCTCATCTTTTCTAGTCATTACTTCCTGCGTAGATATAACATAAGTAGTCTTGTGCCAGAGAAGATTAATGAAAATCTACATTATACTTCATTCAAAGCATCTGCCTGCTTTGCAAGTCAGCCACGGACATTCATGCTAATTAGAGCGGAACAAAATGTGATCTTTTTTTCTTATGGGGAGAAAACTGAACATCAAGAAGGTATCTCTCTCCCCCCACCTTTTTTAAATAGGGCTAACACCAGCTGTTCATGTTCTCTCTCATATATAATATGAATTTTGTAACTTCTCCAGGGACTGCTAGGGAGGTTATATTAACAATCCCTCCTTCTCCCAGATAAATAACACAGCCACCTGAGAGGGAGAGGGGGAAGTAATTCTAGTTTTGTTAGAAATGACAAAAACAAAAGTGATCACTTAAACACACACACACAATCCATTGAAACTGTCATACACAATACTGTTTTTAAGATAGCTATTGCTGCAGGGCCGGCGGGGGGGGGGGGGGGG
>ML682056.1:6235245-6408789 GCA_007922195.1 Podocnemis expansa
CCCCCCCCCCCCCCCCCACAGAGAGTACATGAAATTTTTATAATGGGAATAAAGACCATGCACTTCTACAACTATTAATAGAGGGCACACAGTATGGGAATTTCATAAATTTGTAGAACTAAGCTGAATTGATGTGACTCAAACAGATTTCATAGAATCATAAGGTTGGAAGGGACCTCATGAGGTCATCTAGTCCAACCCCCTGCCAAAAAAGCAGGACCACTTCCACTAAATTATCCCAGTCAGGGTTTTGTCCAGCTAGGCCTTAAACATCTCCAAAGACGGAGATTCCACCACCTCCCTAGGCAGCTCATTACAAGGCTTCACCACTCTCCTAGTAAAAAAGTTTTTCCTAATAACCAACTTTGGCCTCCCCAGCTGCAACTTGAAACCATTGCTCCTTGTTCTGTCCTCTGTTACTACCGAGAACAGCTGAGCTCCATCCTCCTTGGAGCATCCCTTCAAGTAGTTGAAGGTTGCTATCAAATCCTCCCTCAGTCTTCTCTTCTGCAGGCTAAATAAGCCTAGTTCCTTCAGTCTTTCTTCATAGGTCTTGTGCTCCAGTCCCTTGATCATTTTTGTTGCCCTCCGCTGGACTCTAATTTTTCCACATCCTTTTTGTAGTGGGGAGCCCAAAACTGGACACAGTATTCCAGATGCAGCCTCACCAGTGCTGAATAGAGGGGAATGATCACATCCCTCGATCTGCTGGCAACACTTCTTCTGATGCAGCCCAGTATGCCATTGGCCTTTTTGGCAGTAAGAGCACACTGCTGACTCATGTCCAGCTTCCCATCTACCATGACCCCCAGGTCCTTTTCTACAGTGCTGCTACTTAGCTCATCGCTCTCCAGCCTGTAGCAGTGCATGGAGTTCTTCCATCCCAAGTGCAGGACTTGGCACTTGTCCTTGTTGAATCTCATGAGATTTCTATTGGCCCACTGCTCCAATTTGTCAAAGTCTCACTGAATCCTGTCCTAGCCCTCCAGCATGTCTACCATTTCCCTCAGCTTGGTGTCATCCACAAACTTACTGAGTGTGCAATCTATCCCATCATCCAGATCATTGATGAAAATGTTGAACAGAACTGGCCCCAGGACCAATTTGCTCTCACAACAGTTACACCCGTTAACCAAACAGATGTGAAAACTGAGCTTATTTAAACCAGTGCAGGCATTGTGTGTACACCACGTCTATAATAAGATGCTTTAAAACATCATTTAATAGCTTGGGTTTATTGCATGAGCTTTTGCAGGAGAAAATCCCACTTCATTTTCTCCCCCAAAAGTTCATGTAATAAATACATTTGTTAGTCTTTAAAAGTGCCACTAGATTCCTTGTTTGTTTTCAAAACTAGACTAACCCAGCTACCTCTTTGGACTTACCTAAAGTTTGTTTACAATAGACAGTGTAATCTTGATTTAACTTAAGTTAATTGCTAATCATTAACTCAAGTGAACCAACTAAACTAAACACCCCATAAATGTTATTTCAGGAACCAATATTTTATTGTTTACCATCAGGCTCAAGCAAGGGTAAAACCAGATCTAGGCACAAATGTATATATAAGACACAGAGGTTAGTGGCTTCTCCTAGTGCTTGGCTCATGATGGATGGTTTCATTTGGAGATCTAGTTTCCTGGTTTTCAACTGCAGACTACTAACAATGGTTTCATAGAATCATAGGGTTGGAAGAGACCAGATGAGGTCATCTAGTTCAACCCCCCTGCTATAACAAGGACCACTCCCACTAAACCATCCCAGTTTGTTTTCTGCTATTTTGTTTGTGAAGACACAAAACATATTTGTGACCATTAGTCAGAACCCTTCTGAATATTCAAATTTTTTGTGAAGTCTTCTAGAAATTACTGTATTATACATGCATTTTGCATGTTATTTTATTCCAACAAGTAAAGGTTAAGGAGTTCTAAAAAATATATGAGTGTAAGCTACTGTTTCTCCTACTCACTGAAAGTACTTGGGAACAGTAAAAGGAAAACACATTGTTGCTTCTTGTACTAGCCTACAGTAGTGTGTATATAATTATCCAGGGTCTGGCTTTGTCTGCATCAGAGCTGTGTGGGATAGCAGGGAGCTGATTTGAGAGCAGTTTTAATCCTTACGAGTCCTTGAAAACCTTTTGTTAAGAAAAATTCAAGGGGCCTCACAGTGGTTTTTTAATATACATCTTGCAAACTTAAAACACTTCTTTCAATATTTCATGCCTGTCATATAGAACTTAAGACTTTCAAGAACAGTATGGCAAATAAACTTACTAGATTCCACTTATGTAAATTAGAGGTTTCTCTTTGATATGTAAAAAGCCCCATAAGTGTCACCTGACTATGAAAATAAACAGACCACAAACTCTCACAGCTCATTGATCATCAGAAGCAATGGTTAAAGCATGATTTGAGCAGCCCCAGAACCTTCCTAATCTCCAGGCCCCCTGCCAACTCCTCATCCCCCCCTTTGCCCCCCCTTACGTGTCCAGAGCTGTTTCCTGGCCAGGCCACTCCCATCCTGAGCATGCATCTGAGCATGCTCAGGGTAGGAGATGTGAAAACTCCCCCAGCCTGGCCACAGTTTCTGAGACAGGGCAGGGTGGGACATGCGTTCCACCTGATTTTTCTATTTTTTGGGACCCTGGAACTGGGGCCCCTCAAATTTGTGGGCCCCAGAACTGCATTCTGGTGCATTCTGGCTTACTTTAACCCCTGATTAGAGGGCAAAGAAAAACTACTAGAATGTGCAAAAATCCCAGTTAATACCAAATGCCACTCATGTTACTTATGTAAGAATTTGTACTAAAGTCAATAGGACCATTCACATGAATATGGCAAGCAACACTTGATTCATATTTTAGACTTAAAAAATGTTGCCAGAAAAAGGAACTTCATGAATGTGGACTTCAGTTTTAGAACAAATTACAGAATATGCTGATACTGTAAATTCTCACAGAATAGTCAAAAGTCACTATTTGGATGCCTACTACACTGAAAATTAAAACAAATTAACCACAGAATAAAGATTTACTTGCAGTAGACATCTGTGACTCACATCTTACATTTCAGAGGCAGATGTAGAAATTGGACACATGTAAATTAATGCATGCCTCTGAGAAGAATTTTAGATCTTTCTAAGTTCATCTCAAGTATACCAGTGTAAATTCACAGCAGAATAAAATTTGGTCATTGATTCCAGCAATTTAAATCAAAGATTATTTTGCACGTTTTTTAACAATTCCTAGACTGAAAGAGAGACTTGAGATGAAACCTTCAAGGAAGACAAGAAGCAGGGAGGGCGACAGGCTTAAAGGAGAGAGTGAGATTGCAAACCAGAATGTCAGTTTGACAGTTTACCTTTTGTAGGAATATTTACAATAATTCCATCTGTCATTACCCTCAAGGAAGGTTTAACTTTGATAATATAAATTTTAAATGTTCTTTAGAGATAAAAGTGGCAAAAAATACAGCTTGAATTCTTCGAAGAGAAACAGTCATTAAATAGAGTTCTCCTGGGCTACAAAGGACTAAATAGATCCGCAATAATTTGACCTTAGACACGATGAGCTGTGGAGACCATTAATGTAACTCCAAACTGAAGCTTCTAGAATGGTAACTGTAATCCTTTGTGACTTCGAATACCACAGCTCAGCAGACTCCTTAGGGCACTTCAGATATAAATATTGTTAACAGGCCAGGAAGAACCACCAGCAAAGTAGTAACTAAACAATTTGGATTAACCAGAAAAACAGCCTAAACATTAATTTAGACAGCCAACCACCCACCAGCGCACAGGAATTATATTTTGTCCCAAGGAAGGGTGGTGACAATTTGACCATGTGCGTACCTTGACACAAAAGGAGAGGCCTTTCCTCCAGCTAGTAACAAGGGGTCTTTGGGCCAGAAGAACACGCTAGGTCAGGAGTACCCTGCTGGTAGAGGGACTGGGACATAAGGGGCGAAACAGGGGAAGCTAAAGAAGACCCACCATAGCATCACTCTTCTGGGCTGCCAGGGGAGTACTCCAGCGGTAAAGGCCCCCACAGGACACATTTTCAAAGTGCTGAATGGGGCTCAGGGTACAGGACAATAAACAGAACTGCTAAGAAAACGGGGGTGGAGGGAAACATTATCTGTTTTCTGAAAATTATCTAGCCAGCTCTAATAAAGAAAACTTGGAACACATAGGGAATCTCCCCCATCCCCAACAGTCTTGACAAGCATTGAATTTAGCGCCCCTAAGTAGTATGTGATTACCTCCCTTCACCACATACCAATTTACAGGTGGAGAAGCCAGGAGAAAGAAAAGGTTAAATATTGGGCCAAAACTCAAACTCTGTGGCAGAACTGGCTACAGATTAAAATAAGTCAAATGATCAAGAGAAGCTCCCAGCCCACCCACTGGGCCAGGGGTCTCCTAGGCGATTTACAAGAGTTCAGCCTCCCTTCCCCATTGTGAGTATGGTGCCACAGTTCAACTTCAACAAACTGGAGAAGTGAGACACAATGGATCATTAGGAAAAGTGGAAGGCAAAACAACATGTGGAAAAACTGCTGAAGGCAGCCCCACCTGGAACAGCTACCTCAGGAACCTTGGAGGTGACCTATTGTGAGCTCCCACCTAAATCATTTCCACTCCCTCAATTCAGTGCCCCTTCCCCACCTGGCCCAAATACCATTTTTCCTCCCACTCTGGAATTTTAACTGCTTCGCCCCTGTCATTATGCCTGCTAGCATGACCACAGAGCATGGCAGGATCACCAAAACATTTCAAGCCTGCTCTCATTCAGAAAACTAGGACCACATTCTCAATTCCTGTGCCCCTTCCCTAATCCTGATCTCCCTGACAGCAGACAGTACCAGCTATATTGCACATCAGACCTTCATCTGCTTCTTAGCAGAGCTGAGCAGTCCTCCCAGAAACAGTCAGAATGGGTGAGAGATGAAAATGCAATTAAGACTAGTTCTGCTCTCAGAAACAGAGACAGACATGAACCATTCTTTTGGCTACAAATCATCTGAATTTGGCTCCATTCAGGAAAAGATGCTTCACAGCTGCAGGATTAGAGGTCACAGTCTGCACATGGCAACAACAAGCTTATTGATGAAAAACAAATAAAAATAAAGGCTGGGATTTAGAGAACTAATAAACAGTACTTACCCCCACAGTTTTAGATCCCAGCACTGCAATCAGAACTGCTAGCTAAGCCTCATTGATTTCAAAGTTTTAGATTTACAAAAACATTGTAGAGAATTAAAAAGCTCCATGCTCCAGTGTCAGAATTTACAGAAATGCAAATTAACAAATTTTTTTTGTCAGTCATGACAAAGTTACGTTTTCCAAGCATGCAAATTGATGATTTATCAAAGCCACAGCTGCAGCTGGAGAATTAATGGTTCCTGGAATGCAAACAATAAAACCCTTAATGGGACAAGTACAACATAAAAGTGGAGCTACAGAAATATGCTGAATGTCCACACTTACCCAATTAGTCATCTGGCAGGAATTTAAGCAGTTTTCTGCAGCTCACCCCACAGGAAAAAAAAGTAGTATTTAATGCATAGAAAACAATCACTAGAAATCATTAGACCCTAACTAAATACAACACACACACTGGAGTTTCTCTCTCGTTCTCTGCCTCTTAGCAAATATTAAACAAATGCATTTACACTATATTAGGAACCACATCCCAGTATATTTGTTTATTGTAGTGTACAGCAAATAATTAGCCCTAGGTAGAGATCACACATAAAAAAATATATTTGAGGATGAACGCTCCTCAGTTCCCTGTTGTTTTTGTTTAATTGGGGGCAAATCAATCCCTACCTCTGTATCTCAAGTGCTTTCTGATGTTACTGCTGTAGATGTAAGCCATGTTAGATTTAAATAGCCACCCGCCTTCTCAATCCTCTTCAGTAGATCTTGAGACCTAAAACACAAACAAATAAAGCATACTCGTCTTCTCTCCCCTCCACTTGGCAGGGGTGTGGTAGACTTCTCTGGGGCAATTGGTTCCTGGCACCAGGTGTGGGTCTCCTGCCTCCCTTCCCCTTACCAAAAAAAGAGTTTGGCTGGAACAGGCATCAATCTCTCAGTCTGCCCCTAGAGAGGGCTTTGTAGGTTCAATTTCTGAGAGTCTATTACCTCCAGAAGTAAAAGTGGGTTCTGTGGCTCTTGCTTCTGTGACTAACAATCTCTGCTTTCTGTCATCACTACTCCTTCTTATGCCCTCTCCGTCTTGAGGTGCTCCTAGTCAGCACAGCACAGCACAGGCCCAAAGGAGCTTGTTAGCTTCCTTCTGGCTAGTGGGAGGGCATCTCCCTTCACAAAGCCTCATGAGTTAGCAATAGTCTGAGAGCATATTATCTTCCTTGAACATTAGAGTTTATAAAAACTACAAGTTCCCCCCAAAATAAAAACCTTAGAAATTCAAGCAATACAGTGCATCTGTGAAATAAAGCCCCTGAATTACCATAACTCTGCCCTCATAGCCAGCACGGGATTCAGGGGGTTTAAAGTCTGCAGCCCCCTGGATCTGGGACTAAAGCCCTCCCCTAAAAAGCCAGCCCAAGTGCTGGAGGGCCCCTGTGGCTCAGGCTGGCCTGGCTGGGAGCCCCCAATGTGGTGGCTCAACATCACTCCCAGTCCTGGCCATGGACTGCTGCTGTGCTCTGCATGCAAGTGCTACGGGCTGGCCAACCCACCCCACTCCTCCCTGCCCTGCCCCTGGGCTGGCTGGTTTGTCCCAGCCTCGACTTGCTTGTGCAAACCAGCCAGCTCAGAGGCAGTGTGGGGACAGTCTTTGGGCTTCAGGCCCCCCCAGGGCTGGACAACCCCCAGTACTGAGTGCTGGCCAACTCCACATAGCTGGCTGGTCCACCAGGGAGCCCCCAGTGCTGGTGTGCCTAAGCACCACCCACCTTACCCCAAGGTTGGGCATTGCTGAGATGGGGAGGGGCCACAAAAGCGGATAGCCTAAGGCCCCCAACACCTCAAGCTGGCTCTGCACATGACAGTAACTGAACACATCAGAAACACATTGAAACTGAAGGGTGGCTAAGGGAAAATATCTGTGTTCACAGCAATTAAATCACCTGCTTAATGAGATAAGGCTTGGCCTGATTCCAGACCGTCTTCATGAGCCACACTCACCAAATACCTTTATGAAGTAGCCATTAAATAAACAGCATGCAGAAGCCAAAACAAACAAGGAGTCCTGTAGCACTTCAAGACTAACAAATTTATTTATTGCATGAGCTTTTGTGGGAGAGCATCCCACTTCATCAGATGCTTTGAAGATGGGGGAACTTACAGAATGGGAGGAAAAAATTGTTACCCACTATTCCTGAAGGCTCTAATTCTGCAAAATAATCAGCTCTTCACAGGCTCAGACCCTATGCGGCATCCAAGTAGCTGCCATTTAGACACATTCTGTTCTATACAGAGTCTTATGCCAAGCTCATCACTGTAGTATGTGAGCACCTGGCAGTTCCAGTCATGCATTACAAGATTGTTTCCTCATCCTTTCACCAGGCAGGAAAAGCATGGGCAGTGACATATCATGGTTTGGTGGGATTTAAGGTTCCTCCACTTCCACCCTTCAATAGCAATGCTTCACATGCCCAAATCAGGCTATTAGGGCACTTACATGAAAACACTAGACGTTTATGGGTTACAAAATCATCACACAAGGGTTATGCCCCCAAAGTAGGAAAAAGAGAGCTATTTTAACACGTTTTTGTTAATTCATTTGCAAAGCTTAGTGTAGACAATGTAATTGTAGTTTCAATAGCTGATTGAGGTAATTGCTGGGGAACCCCTTGGCTTACCCCAAGAAGCTACCACATAGTAAAACTACAATTACCTTGGCAACACTAAGATTAGTTTTATCTAATGTGTTGAAGATAGACCTTTTTCTCATAAAAACAAGGCTTTCATACCAGAGACATTCACATATGCAATCAGTTATAAAAACCAGAATTCAGCACTTTCCATCCAAAGAAGTAGGAGTTGTTATAAAATATTACTTTACTGCAGTAGCAGCTAGGAACCATAGTCATGAACCTGAAAAAATTACAGTAGGTGCTTTAAACCAAACAAACAGATAGCTGCTACCAAGAATGGAGAGTAGAATTCAAGTAGCATAGATGCCTTTTTGTGAAGTACAGCCTCAGCTCACCATTGCCTAGGTGTCTCAACTTTCTTGAAGGTCAATATGCACTCAAACCACTGGCAGGTGTCTGCAATCCCAACTTAATTGTGTGTGTGTGTAGCATGCATTATAAGTACTTCAACATCCTAGTTTCTACTACATTCCAGAAGTGTAGCCATGTTAGTCTAGTTCAGCAAAAACACACAGGAAGTCCTGTAGCACTAAAAGACTAACAAATTTATTTAGCACATGAGCTTTCATGGGAGAAAATCCCACTTCGTCAATGGTTTGAAGACAAAGTGGGATTTTTTTCCCCACAAAAGCTCATGCAATAAATAAATTTGTTAGTCTTGAAGTACCACAGGACACCTTGTTCATTTTAGTTTCTACCAGTGAGCTAATCTGGTGAGAACAACTTTTTATTTTTCACTATTTTTTTAAACTATTTATGTACTGGAAATGAAATATGGGTTATCAATAATTTTCCTGTTACAGCTATTACATGAGTCAAATACTACAACGGCATTGGTTTGTAATTCAATTGACTACTTTCCTAAATCAAGATCATGGGGTTGAGCCCTCCCATCTGCCTGGTGAGTCTATTTTTTCCCTAGGTTTTAGGGCGCTTCTTGCCTTCATTCTATAACAAACATCCATTGGTTTTTTACTGTATTGCTTTCTCAGACTACTACTGTGCTGTTGGTGCACTTCCTGAAGATCTGATGTGCTTTTTGATAGGAAGTGTTGCTAGTATAATTTTAGAAGTCAAGTTTCCCTGGCAACAGTTACTGACATCTCTAACTCAACAAAATCTGAAGACTGTAGCTCCCTGTAATGGTCTGAAGAGACAGAGGCCCACTTACATCACTGCAGTTAGTGAGCTTTTCAAATTCAAATTAAAGATGCAATAAACTAAATTGTTAAGAGTGGCACCCCAAGGCACAGGATATTGGAAAAAACGCCCTTCCTCATCAGGCGTGCAGAGTGCTTCAGGAAAAATAGGTAACGTAAAGACTTTTGGGACTGGCCGAACCCTGATAAAGTGAGATTGGGCAAGGAGATGAGGCAGAAAATGAAGGTTAGATAAGAACTGGAGTAGAGAAAAAGATAGGGGGCTCCAAAGAAAGGGAAAAGAGAAGAGAAGAGATGGGAGCAGTATGAAAACTAGAGGGAAGGATGGGACCACTGGACTAGGAAAAGAGATGATAAAGAGTCAGACAAACAGAAAAGACAGGAAATAAAAAGGAAAGGAGCAGAATAGAACAGAGAAAATGGGAAATAGAAACTTAGAGAAAAGGGAAGAAGAGGGCAGGATTGAAGAAGCACCAGCACACTTTGAAGGTAATCTTTAACAACCTTACTTTTAGCATCAGTAAATATTAGGTTAGTTCTGCATGTTCCTAGGTCCCAGACTGAGTTTTACAAGCATCCAGGGAGCCATGTAAATTAGCAGTCAGTGAGGTCTTTGGAATAAAGTATTGGCTTAGATGTGAGGAAGCCTGGGGTCCATTCCTAATTGCCACTGACCAGTAGTGTGACCTCAGACAAGTCACCTCATCTCAATAGACCTCTGTTTCCTCTCTCCATCTTGCTGTTTAGAATGTAAGCTCTTTGCAACAAGGACCACCTTCTGGTAAGTATTTGTACAGTCTTATTCCTGGGGGTGTTCTGCATCAAAAAATTAAAAATTCCCTGCCAAAAAATTAAAAATTCTGCAAACAATATTTTAAAATGTGCAAAAATCTATGTATCCTGACAAAAATAACATAATCTTGTCAGTTTCAATTATTTTGGTAATATATTTCAAAGAAACCTGTGAGCAAGTATTCTGTAACATTACAGACAACAAAAATAGATTCAGGGAACATTTACTGACAAATAGCTTCTTTATTAGGCATAGTAATACAGAGCATGAACTAATAATTCATTTTAACTAGAAGACAGAAATGTATTTCCAGCACCCATCAGAAGTGTGCAAAGGCTTGGTGGAGTCAGGGGTAGCAGAGGCACTGAGAGAAGTAATTGCTGGGAATGAACCTGGAGTGTTGGATGAGGGTGGGAGAAGTATGGAGTAGTTTTTTAATGGGGAAAATTGTTGAAGGCGAGGTCCACACTTACACAGTTAAATCAGTTTAACTTACATCAATTTAATAAAATTGATATAAAAATCATTAAATCTATTTAAGTTAAATCAATTTAACAGGTTCCCACTAGAAACTCAAATCAAAATAGACTGTCCATGGACAGGACTTGCTATTTCAATTTAGGAGAGAGCCACCATGGGAGGTATCACAACATGACCCTCTAGAAGGGCCATGCCCCCACCCAATATCTAGAAAAAGGAAAGCAGCTGGGAAGGAGACGGACAAAAAGTGTTAAATCAATTTAACAGTTAAATCAAAATAACATGTCCACACTGTTATTTTGAAATAATTTCAATTTAACCATAATATCGATATAATAAATAGGTTTTATTATATCAATATGACTTTCCTTGTAGCGAAATGAGGAAGCTCCTCATTTCGAAATAAGGGAACATTGTGTGGACCTACTATTTTTTAAAAATGAAATAACCAGCGTTATTCTGATTTAAACGGTATGTGTGGACATACCCAAAGAGTCGAGGAGTCTTGCTAAGCAGGCCCTGGCTAACCCCGAGCCTCTCCTGTTCAATCAGGCACATCCGCCCCATCCTTGTGATCTCCAGCATCCCCACTGAACTGCCTTGCACTCTCATCCCCAGATGGTCCTGCACCTCCATCTCCACATGGTCCTGTGCCCTCACCCTCATTCAGCCCCTGGCTCAGTGTTGTCACCCCTCTAGCTCCTGTGCCCCTGCTCAGTCTGTCACCCCCAGTAGCTCTTTTGAATCCCATTGGTGTGACCCCCCCCCAGCAGGTATGTGCGCCCCACGCTCTCTCTCCTCATCCTGTGCCTCCTCCCTTGTATTGCGAGGAAGGCAGCTTCTGCCCCCTCCCTCTCCACAGCTGACTGCTCTGGCCTGTGAGCCAGCTGTCCTCTCTTTTAGTGCCACATGAGCCCTTTGTGAGTGAAAGGCGCAATTACAGCTTTTCTTCGCCTCTCCAGCAGAATCAAGAATTCGTGGGGGGGGGGGTGAGGAGAGGGTGAAAAATCGGCAGAGGACATTAATTCTGTGCCTGCATAGTGGCACAGAATTCCCCAAGGAGTCACTCACGTGTTAGGTGCTACATTAGTACACCGTATTATAAAACAATAATCCTTTATGTCTTAGCCACCTTTAGCCAAGGCAGAGAGGTGGGCTCATTATAGGAACCCATTCAGGAATAGTTTGTTTTTGTGGTAGGTGGTTTTCTTTCTATCAAAGAAAAGAACTTGACAGATTTTAAAATTTCTTCTGCAGCTGTGATGAAAAATATCTTCATATCAGAAGTGATACTGAACTGTATCACTTTCATACTACCAGAACATTGCAATTTAAGCATTGCCGTTTCTGAAAACAAGAGAGGTCAGCACTGGTTTTATTAGCATAATGTTCACTGAAGTGCAGGAATCAATGACAGACACAGCTCTGCAGAAGACACTATATATTTAAACGCCAGTCTGTGATATTTTTATATACGGATACGGTTTCTTTAACAAGATTGCAGATAATGTATCTCTCTGAGTTTCACTGGTAGCATTCACGCCTGAGGATAGTCTGATTTAATGTAGCTCTAGCCAACATCTTACAGAGATTAGGTAGTTTCTAGGAAGATGTTCCTGGAGGTTCAAGAATTTCTTTCTGAAATAATTCTGAAATGACAACTAATGGGGTAGCTTTCCTACATCCCTTCTATTGCTAGGTATAACTGGAGAACAGGCAGCCACAAGGGAAATTCAATTACTTCTTAAACTTTAACTTAAACTTTAGTGGATGCTTTGGTATTCCAATTCTCTAGGCCAAAATTCTGCTCTCTGTTTCACCACTGTAAATCTAGACTAAGACACAGGCTATGCCTACACTGCCAAAGATATTTCAAAATAGTTATTTTGAAAAAACTATTTTGGATTTATTTCAAAATAGCACTATTTCAAATTTATTTTTTTTAAATGGGAGTCTAGTGAAGACTCTATTCAAAATAAAGTAGGAATTATTTCAAAATAGAGAGTCTTCACTAGACTCTATATCGAAATAGGGGAATACAGGAAAAAGTATAGGGCCATTATTGCGAAAAAAGCCCATTCTGTGGCTTGGAATGGCTTTTTTCAAAATAACTATTTTGAAAGAATTGCTCTTCTGAAAATAAAAGCAGGTTTAGTTATTTTGAAATAGCACTTCATCTTTTTCAAATTAACAAAGTGCTTATTTTGAAATAACAAAATGTCTGCATGGACAGGTAAAAAGTTTTTTCGAAATAAGCCTCCTTAGTTTGAAAAAAACTTTTCAGTGTAGACATACCCTTAGTGATTATTGCAACTATAGCCAATGGGGATGCTCCGTATTCACACTGATCAAGGCCAGAATTGGCTCTCGTTCATACTTAACTATGCACTGCAAAGAATAACATAAGCACAAACATCACACTATTTTGTACTCAGTCAAATTCATTAAGACAGCCATATACATTCCTAGAAAAGAGATGGATTACTAGCTTTCTGTAACTGCTGTTCTTCGAGATGTGTTGCTTATGCCAATTCTATGTTAGATATATGCATGGCTGTCAGAGATTTGTTGCCTTAGTAGCATCCGTAGGGCTAGCACTTGTGCACAGTGGAGCCCTGTGCTCATGCCGCAGTACACAAGGTGCCATGAGCGCTTCCCCAGTTCCTTCTTTCCATCAACTCCAAGGGCAGGGATGGAGGGTGGGTCATGGGATGGATATGAGCAACCGATCTTGAAGAGGAGTCATGGATGGTTAAAGACTGGTTTTACCTCTTTGAGAGATTGCTTCAATGTCAGGTGACTCACAGGGAGCATCCTGGGAGGTGAGTTTGGAGTTCATGGATGTTCTGCTTCACAGTACTGCCCTAGTGAAGTTCGCATTCTCCCAGGCCAGCTGGGTGAGAGAGTAATGGGATGTAATAGTATGAACTGAAGACCGTGTAGCAGCTCTGCATCTGTCTTGAATCAGCACCTGAACCAGGAAGGCTGCAATCTGAGTCAAGTGAGCTTGTTCATAACAGAACATTATGTGGGTTGCTATCCATGAGGAGATTCTCTGGGAGAAATCTAGGCAGTGGCTGTGCTAGCCAGAACTGCCTCCTAGACCTTTGTGGTGTATACAGGCCAAGGGATCATAGTGTTCCTGGAGTAATTCAAGCCGTGAAACCTGTTGTTAGTTTGCTCAAAAAATAGGGTGCCCCTCTTGCATGGGAGGTCCTGTATAGATTACTGCAATACCTAAAACAACCCGAAGGACTGCAGCCAGGAACACTGAAGCATGCATACTGCCAAAGCCATTGACGGCCTGGAGAACTGGCAGCATTGAGCACTGTTTGGAGAGAGGCTCTAGCTACCATCTAATCCTTCCCCAAGACGGACACACACTCCTGACTGGTATGTGCCGAAGAGTCCTTGAAGTTGGCTATGAGTCCCACATGTTACAACTGTAACTCCCCAACAATGCCTGCTGGTTGAAGATTTTTAAAATCCTGGCTGTGGAATAAATCTGCCTGCCAGATGAGTCTGGCTTCTTAGCATACCATTCTCAGGTGTCAAATTTCCCTGGCTCTGCCAGTCCTACTTGTTTACTGCAGCCACTCCCAGGGACCCAGGAGTGGGTGGGAGAACAGGTATTCCTTGGCCAGAATATAATATTTTTTCTCAGATCTTTTGGCTATGGGTGGCAGGGAGGATAGGGTCTGCCAACGGGCTTTGACAACACCTCTTCCTTCACTGACAGTGTCACTTCCACTAGTGGCCACAAACACCAGGGTATCAAAGAAACCATCTGTAGCCTCTGCAGGTTCCTCAGCCTCCAAGCCCAGGTTGGATGGGATCCTTTTAAGGAGTTCTTGGTGAGCCCAAAAATCCTCTGGTGGCACTGTCAGGAGCTGGATTGGTCACCACCTTGTCTAGGGATGAGGTAGCTGATGATAACATCAGAGGAGGGAGTGATGCCTCCGCCTCTTTAGGAAGAGCTGTTTTTACATCTGGGATCCACGGTTTGATGTTGGCGCCTTTGCCATGGCACCAGAGATCTTGGCTGGGGTGTTGTGGACTGGAGCCAAGATGGGGAACTGCAGTGATCACCTGAGCACTATGGTAGCCCCATGATGGCTTACTCCTGAAGAGAAATGCCTTCACTGGCTTTGGTGCTGAAGGTAAGGTCAGTGGAATGGGAAACACTGGGAGGATCAGCAAGTCCCTGGCTGCTTGAAAGGCCTCTGGCATAGCGGGCACCATTAGGCAGAGAAGCCACCTTCCACTACAGGAAGGCTTTCCACTCAGAGAGGAGAGGCTGGCTTTAGCTGTTCCGGGGCTGATGATCGGCCCAAAGCAGGTCCTTTGCCCAACCCTTCAGTCTTATCCCTCTTTGGTGCAGATGAACAGTCTTGACCATGCTGTTTCTTTTACTGCTTCTTCACCGCCAGTAAAGGCAAGCAGCACCTAAAAGGTTTGGTGCTGGTGGTGCGCTCTGCACTAATGGTGAAGTACTTGCACTGAATCCAAGCAGGACGATTCTGAGGCCAGTCTGAGAAACCACATCTTTTAACAGGGCTTTTAGGTGAATATTCCTGTGTTTGTTAGTCCATGTAAAAGCCCTTGCAAATCTTGCACTTCTCTCACGTTTCCCTTAAACGCTTAAGTGGCTGTTGTATCATTAAACAGGGAACGTTTGTGGTAAAAAGAGAAACTGTCTGAAGTCATGGAACAGGGGCATATCCCATCACTGAGCAAAGGTCCCTGATGGAACTGCTATCTCTAACTTACAAACTAACTAACCAACTATTAAGCTATTTAGAAGAACTAACAAAACCTAGCAATGAAAAAAACCCACTATGCAAACGCAAGCGAGAAAGCTATTCCAACAACCATCATGGGCAGAAAGAAGGAACCGAAGGGGCACAGGGCCAGTGGCACCTCATGCACTGCGGCATGAGTGCAGGGCTCCAGAGCACACCAGAGCTAGCCCTATTAATACCACTAAGGCCACAAAAATCTTCAGCAGCACATATACCTAACATGGGATCAACAGGACAAAGCATTTGAAGAAGAACGGTATTTTGATCAAGCTTAGCTTTACAAAATGCAGGCTATAAAATCCCTGTTGTCAAACTAAACACTATCTTCTAGTCCATGGATTGTACAAAACTGGTGAAAAAGAGGTATAATCCTCTTTCCTGCTCCTCCCCATAGCTGTTTATATATTTTATAATGTGCACACATCTTACACCTCTAAGATCTCTTTCATGTGATCATTTGGTCTGATGGATAAGGCACTAGACTGAGCCCCATAAAAACTCCTAATCTCTGCTGTACCCTTCACTCACAGTGTGACGTTGAAATAGTCCATCACCTTAGTGCCTCCATTTTCACACTTACAATTTTTTCTATCTTGTTTATTTAGGTTGTAAATGCTGCAAAGCAGGCACTCTCTCTCTCACTTTCATTATACAATGACTTTAGGGCTTTAGCAGAATGATGTCCTGATCTTGGCTGGTGCCTCTAGGCACTGCTATAATATTAATAGAAGAGACAAGCCACTGAAATGAAATGTCTCGTGGTTGCTTCCAAAGATCAATAATAGTGTGTGAATAGTTTTGCTTTAGGCTGTTTCTGTGGCCTAACCTGCCTGACCCTAAAAATAATGGAAGGCAGTGTCATCTAGTGCCTAGCACACTGCTCTGTAACTCAGAAGGCCTAAGTGCTCGGCCAGGATCTGCCACTGGCCTGCTGAGTGACTTGGGAAATCACTTGCCACCCCATGTCTCTGTTTCCAGAGCTATAAAAGGAGGCAAGAAAACCGACTGCCTTTGTAAAGTGCTTTGAGATCTAATGATGAAAAGCACAATGTAAAAGGTAGACATTATAATGCTCTATTTAGAAGGTAAATAAGCTCTTTTCAAGGATTTGGCCTTCAAACAAGTGTTTACAAGTATGTTACACACCAGAACATATGAAGAGGTTTAGTTTTGGAACAAGATGTATAAACCAGCCCTGCATATCATGAGTGCTCGTGAACCAAAAGTTCCAAGCAATTCACCACATTGTTATGCTCCATAGCTTTAGGCTGGGGTCAACCGGCAGGACTTGCAACTTCACCATTTCCTTCTCCCTTCCTCACCAAATGCCTGCCAGACAGGAGCATGACAAAGGGATAACTTAGTTCCTGAAACAAAGGTTTATGTTCTTTATAATGGCAAGGGGTTTTTCAATTTTTCAGGTGGGGAGAGGCAGCTGTTTTGTTTTGTTTTTGTTCTGAAATATCTACCCTCTCTCTTTCAAATCCTTCCTTAAAGTTCACCCCTCTTTTAACGCCTGTCATTGTTAATCTAAATAAAGAAACTGCATTGCTTGTTTGAAATTTGGATCTTCTGTGTGAGCAGCATATATTTGAACTCTACACTCAGCTTTTGATTTGGATTGTAAGCTCCCTGAGGTAAGGACAGCACAAAGCACATTGTAAGCACTGAGAAAATAAGACCTGCCCTCTCTTCCTTTGTACAGCAGAGTGAGTTGGATCAGTAATATATAATGGCTAAAAAACCAGTATTTTTAAATGCATTATAACATGGAGGAATCAGATAACAACCCAACAGTGTGTGGAACTGGTAAGAATTAATTAACACTTACAAAGTTGTAATCTAAAATATTTAAAAGGTACACTGAGATGTGCTGTTAAACTATATACCCCCACTGCAATTCTCTGACATCAGATAGCACTTGGCTTTCAGCCTTGCCACATCAGCATACTCAAGAGCACGCAAGAATCTGGCATAACTGCAACAGGCTGTGTGATGTTGGTTATATATCAGGAACAACATCCAAATCCCATTGAAGTCAATGGTAATTCTTGCCTTCTAGGTTGCAATATACAAGATGACAGAGGGGAGTTCCTGGTTTCTTCTGCAAGGATTTGAGTGGCAGTAAACTGACCCCAGTGGAAAAATTCCTAGCAAATTATGCAAGCTGATATGTGCAGAGCATTCTGATCTCCTGCATGGATGAGTAGACAGTGGGGAAAATGTGACCTAAGCCTTCCTCCAGTTTAGACACATTTTGCTTACTCAGAATTAGGGATTTTAGAGCACAGGAAACTAAGCACTTTTTTCCAGCTACAACAGCTCATTACTGGTCTTTGTGGATCAGAGTTTAGGTTTCCTCAACTGAAAAGCAAACAGTCTACTTGACCTATAGATAACAAATTTTTTGGGTTGTCCTTACCTCAAACTCAACCCTAAGGCTATTTCAAGAATGAAACATCCTGATATGAAAGTCTGTAACAAAAAACAAATTTTCCTTAAAAGTTAGAACTTTTTAAAGAAAAACAAAATGCTGATAAAAAATAAAAAGGTTTTGAGACAAGTTTGGAAAATATGTCACCAAGGATGAGAGGACAGAGGAAGCTCTGGCTTGCACCATGTAGTAAGGAGAAGGAACTAAAAATGTAGTCACCATCTCTGGTGAAACCATAAGGCAATGCAAGGGTGCATGTGTGGGTCAACTGACAGTACTACTTTAAAATGCTCTGGCTCTGGGTGCAGGCACAGTACCCTGAGTAAAATGCAATAGGGACCATCACTGATAAAAGAAAAAATTGCATCCAAATGTTCTACAACTGACCATATCAAAGTCCTTGTTTGCCTTCCATGTACATACAACAGACACGTCAACATAGCAGTCTTTACCTGTGCAACATGGTCTCCAGAGAGCCTAAAGGGCTGCTCCCTCAGTGAAGACCAACAGGATAGGGCCATCTTGTCCGTGCCGTTAGTGATGTCCTCCAGCAGCTACTCAAGCTAGAGGTCAGTAATAAAGCCCAATATATAAATATGCCCCTCCTGTATATGCTATTACGGTACTTGTTTTGGACAGCAATGGAGCAGTCCAGCTTTGGTTACGTAAGAAAAAATATTTTCCAAAGGTTGATACTAGACATACTGGTAGATGAATATAAAGCAGACCCCTGTGAATCTGCCTTTCTTCCCAAATAACACGGTTTTAGATTATCACTATTTGTTATTTGCCTCTCCTTCTCTATAAAACACTTAAAAGAGGATCCAAGGGGTTGGAGCCAGTGACTTACAGCCCTCTTACCAGCAACCAAAATCCACAGAGCTACCTAGAAAGGACAGATGAGCTTTATCTATGGAGATGGTCTACTATTCAATAACAGTTCTATAATCCCAGCTCCAGAAGTACATCAAAATAGTCAACAACCAACCTTTCACTATTTTGCAGTTTTTGAGCCACCTTTAGAAGAAATTAATGGATTTACCAGCTCAAGACATTTTGAAACATTAATTCAGCTCTGACAATAGTTTTTAAAGCAAGAGCTACTAGATTTTCACTGGCCAGATTAGAAAATAAAATCTGATGCCAGGCAATTAGTATTCATTCTACTCGGTGCATGTTTTTGGTTTGTACCATATACGTGTATTGTTCCAGTCTAGCAACTCACATCTGTGAAGGAAAAGAATTCCAGAGGTGGACATAAAATAAGTAAAGGCCACTGTTCACTAAGGCACTGTCGCATTCACCTACTTACAATATGAGCAGTCAAGAAGTCCCAATTAAGTGAACAGGAGAGGCACATGCTTAAGTTAGGCATGCTTATATAGTTGCTGAATCCAGCCTACAATAGTTACAAAGCTGGAGTCAAACAAGTGTAGAAAAAAAAAGCATAATATTAGTCTCCTATTGCTGTGTATATGTAATATTAACATGGTAGTACGAATGTTACACAATATATACAGAATTTATGTACCAAGAGAACACAGTGTTCAAATTACAGAACAGCCAGTATGTGCAAATACATATTATGAATGCTAAAACATTTAAATATAAAATGGCTTATTACTAAACAAAGCAACTGTGTAAAGCCATAAAAATTCTAATGACAAAGTATCTTTCTGCAGATGCACATAAAAATATATACATTGTAATTAACACTTCAATTTGATAAAAAAAAACTTAAGTGATATGTATTGCCTTTTGAAGGGCGTCATGTAATAGCATCTTTAAAACATCTGACATGGAAACCAATGCTTCTGTTAGGTACAGAATTCAATAATTTTATTAGGTTTTTTTCACATAAACTTCTCAAGCTGCTGACCGTGTACTTAACCTAATTGTTGTATTGCCTCTAGCAAAGAAAAACAGCAAGCCAAAGCTAGTTTTAAAAGGCATTTATTCACCTTTTTTTCCTCAGTATACTTGAAAAGAATATATATTTTAGAATGAATTAACTTCTCATTAGGAACATTTATGTAAGAAAATAACAGAAGTTTTAACATCATGTGCATTTACAAAATTCCTAACTGTCAGGGTGATTAACCACTGGAAAAAGTTGCCTAGGCAGGTTGTGGCATCTCCATCATTGGAAGCATTTCAGAGCAGGTTAGACAAACACCTCTCAGAGATGGTTTAGACTTTAGATGGCACTTGGTCCTGCCGTGACTTCAGGGGACTGGACTCAATAATGTCTCATGGTTCCTTCCAGTTTTTATCATTCTATGTTCTTCTGAGTTCCAAAGGGGCAGCTGTGTCCAGCAAAAAAAACAAGGAGTCCTGTGGCACTTAAAGACTAACAGATTTATTTATCGCATGAGCTTTCATGGGAGAAAATCCCACTTTGTCAGATACTTTGAAGATGGGGGAACCCACAGAATGGGGTGAAATAAATGCATTTTATTTATATTACTTATTTTCACCCTGTTCTGTAAGCCATCTTCAATGCATCTGACAAACTGGGATTTTCTCCCACAAAAGCTTATGCAATAAATAAATCTGTTAGTCGTTAAGTGCCATGGGACTATGTTTTAATACTTACTGTGTAAGATTTTTAATAATTGGAAAGGTGCTGGCAAGAAAGATAGTTTGTAGCTTTCAATCCTGTGGCACGGTGGGGCAGAAAAGCAGCCTGTAGCTACAACAGGGGTTTGTGCACCTCTGCAGTCTGCTGCTCAGCTAGGTGCTTGCTGTCACCCCAAGGTGACTGACAGGGGATAAGGGCCCACCTGGCTCCATTGAGTCCTAGCCCAGGGCCTTGGCTATGACAGGGGTAGGCACCACCCTGGTCAGCAGGGATCCTGATGCAACATGCTGACATATTTTGGGTGGGAGATACCACTCACTCTGTCTCCCTGTGCTACTTCCTACCATGCCTCCTGATACAGTCATCAGGGTCTCATTGGGGCTTTTGGATTTCCTGGCATCAGTAACTCCTAGACATCTGAATCTGGGTAGTCAGCCTGAAGCAGCAGATCTTCAGGACCTCTGGTTCTCCCAGCCATGGGCTGACACGGCTCCCTCCTTGAAGCCTTCCCTAAGTGTTCTTCCTCCATGGTAGAGTTTGCTGGGCTTCTCCCTTTTATATTGGGACAGCATTTTGAGCATGCTCAAAGCAACTTGAGGAGTGGACTTTTAGTGTGGGATAAGCTCACCCCCTCACAAACACCCTGAATGGTGTGCTATTCAGTGCTGGAAAAGAGGCAGCACTTCCAGATATAAAGTGTGATGAGTTTGAAGTCCATCATCCCAGGACCTTAAGGGTATGTCCACATACAGGCTTCAAATTGAAACAACAGTGGTTATTTTGATTTAAAAAAGCTTTGGTCCACACATTTTCTTGTTTCAAAATGGCGATCTCTGTCATATCAAAACAAGGAAAGTTAGATTGATTCAATAAAACCTCATTTAAAATCAAAACAATGCTTAAATAGCAACCGTATATCAAAACAACAGTGTGGACGTTATTTTGATTTAACGGTTGTTTTAACGCTTTTGCCCTTCTCCTTCCCAGGATGTCTTCCTCTATTCATATATTGGGTGGGGGCATCGCCCTTCTAGGGGGCCATCTTGCCACACGCCTCATGGTGCCCCTTTCCTAAATCGAACTAGCAAGTCCTCTCCCTGGACATGTTCGTTTGATTTGACTTTCTGGTGTGGACCTGTTAAATTGATTTGGCTTAAATCGATTTAATAATTGAGTGATTTTATTAAATCAATTTCAATTAAATCAATTTAACTGCCTCTGTGTGGACATAGCCCTTTCTCCCCCCCCCCTTTTTTAAACCATTGGGTAGAAAGATTTCAGGATTCCTGGTGGAACTGAGCACTCCTTTCTAGCCCTGGAAGTTCCAAGATATTGGACTTTAAGGTTATGATAATTTTTATGTTTAGAAAAGCATTTGGATTCTTCTCACAGATCTCAGCAAATTCCTCTCATCCCCATTCAGTAGGACAGAGTAGCTCAGGCACTACCTGATCTTTAGAGACAGAAGGATACAAGGTGTAGTCTCAAAATGTTTTTAAAATCTTCTTAACACGCTCCAGAAGCAGCTATTCTGAACTGTATGTGATGCTGCCATTGTTAACTGCACCTGTTCCAGGTGTAGCTTGCTGCCTTAAATGCAAGAGAAATGTCACAGCAGCATGTGACTAGGACTGAGGACAGCTAGGAGATACAAGGACAGCCTTTGGTCAGCAAGCAGAATCTCTCCAGGAAGAGTAGACCAGAAAGTGAATGTTCCATTAAAAACATGAGAACAGCAAGGAAAGGGCCAGTGACAAGACCTTGATGAACACATAGGAAAAGGCACAGGGAAGGAGATAGGGCAGTGAGGTGTAAAACAAGATAGCATTGTTTAGGCAGGGGTCTCAAACTCAAATCATCATGAGGGCCACATGAGGACTAGGACATTAGCCGGAGAGCTGCACCACTGAAACCTTTTCATACAACAATATTGCAAATGTTAGTAACAAGGGTGGTGTTGCGGGCCACAGGAAATAGCTTTAGGGGCCACATGTGGCCCACAGGCCACGTGTTTGAGACCCCTGGTTTAGGATCAGCATGAGTTCCCTCCATGCTACCTTGTTTTATGAACAAGTGTTTGGACCGCTGCACATAAGTCACTGATTGAGCCAACTAATACAGACCTCAAGTTCACTCTTCACATGACACATTCTAGGGCAGTGGTTTTCAAACGCAGGGTCAGGACCCAGTACTGGGCCACGGACCCTCTGGTACTGGGTTGCAGTGCCCCCTGCTGCTGCCACCAGAAGTTTGCAATATATTCTTCAAAGATGTAATTGTTGGGTTGTGGGCATAAATGATTTTTTTCAACTGGGTCCTGAGAAAGAAAGTTTGAAAACCACTGTTCTAGGGGAAACTCTCTCCTGTAGATATTGGCAGCTGGGAAGATATTTAAAGCAGGAACACACCCTTCCTTCCCAGATGGTAGAGGAAACAATTTGTTTATAGCTTTTTATCTGTAGGAAAGAACGAACTTACTGAGGAAAACTATGCGGAGGAACTATGTTTTTCATTTAGTTTTGAAAGTTTGTGGTCAATCTTCCTTCTTGTTGGGGCAAATCCCAGAGATCAGGCCCTACCCTGCTCTCATCACTGCCCTGAGAAGCCTCTCCCTGTTGCTAAAACATAACTTTTATAGAAAGTCAAGTTTGTAGAGAGAAAGACCTTCTCTCAGGTAGCAGGGTCACTCCTACGCAGGGCTTGACCCCAACTCTGCAGTGCTTAGAAAGCCCATGGCAAGATTCTCTCCCTCTCTCCTTTTCCACACGGATTTTGCTTAGCACTTCAGGTCTTCGCCAAAGCCCACAGAAGTCAATGGGAGCCTTTTCATTTTTGTAACACATTTTGGAACAGGTCCTTTGTTACCAAAATGATAAGAGTTTAGACAGCATCAGACTAACCCAAAGACAGATGAAAATATAGGTTGCTCTGCTGGATTTAAGAATATTTAGAAATCTGAAAAAGAATACTGAGAAAAGTGGTAAACATCAAGCAAACAGATTAAATGAATGCATCAGTCAGCTATAGCACTATATACAAATGTTTCCTAATAATAGAAGATGAGATTTTCAGTTTCAGTCATTTCCTAAGAAGCAATTCCCTGTGGATATAACAACTAGACTGGCATACTATATTCTCTATGGCAAAAAAAAAAAAAAAAAAAAAAAAACCAAAAAAACCAACCCAACACGAAGATATCCGCAGGATATGTGAACAAAGTGAAAGCTTACCATTCAAAAGAGGATCACTGGGATAATGCTGGGCTTTGCAAAAGCCCAGGAAGACTGGGATAGGCAGTTAACAAAAAAAACAAAACAAAAGAAGGCTTCAAGCCAATTCTGATCACTCAAGAGATGCATACTGAGAGGTGATTGTTTGCTATTTCGTTTGAGTTCCTTTTGAAACAAAAGTGTGTGGGGGGGGAGGAAATGCTAACTATCTTGCTTATGATAGACAGAACTGGGCAAATAACTGATTTTTTGTGGGGGTCACTAGTAGTTCCAGAAAAATCCAAAAGAGAATGTCATTGGGATGGAAGGGGGGGGGTCATATAAACCTCTAGCCCAGTGGCTAACACTCACCGGGATTTGGGAGACCCAGGTTTGGTTTCTTACTATAATAAGATGATGCAAATGTCTCACCCACCCTGCCACAGAAATGCGACCTGACCACTGGGCTGAGAGATATCCCGTAGCAGCTCTCACTCTTTCCTGTTGAAACTATGCTAGTTTCTATAAAGACTTAAACCATCAGCAGAGCAGGGATTTGGACTTGCATCTCACAAAGAAGTGCCCTAACCACAGGACAACAAGGTAGTTTGGGTTGGTTGTATCTCAGTCTCTCCTACTGAAGCTCTTCTACTTGGTTTAAAATACTTGAACATTCATTGATCCAGAGAGAAAAAAGGACCCTACAGCTAGTGGATAAGGTGCTCATATGGGAGCCCCACCACTGAGACAACTTCCTAAGGGAAGTCGTGAATTTGTTAAACTCAGAGTCTTTAAATCAAGGTTCAATGTGTGTCTACAAAAGATATACTCCAGTGCAGCCAGAGGCTACTTGGGCTTGATAGCATTCACTTGCCTAGAAAGAAAGTCATCGCCACCATTTCAGGAATTACCTGATGATATTTTATGGTCTCTGTTATATAGTAAGTCAGAGCAGAAGATCATCATGTCGTCTCCTGTAACTGTACCAATGGTCAATCCATCCACCTCACTGATTGACCTTTTCACTCATTACTCCTTCAGGTAACTGGAAGCAAGAGTTTCTCTGAATGATCATTTCCTTTCTGAACTGCACATCCCCAATACTCACTACAGCAATAGGGATGGTGACACCCTGCTAATATCTTCTTGCAGAAGTAAAGTGTGGTGGAGTGGCTCACTCCACATGCAAAGAACTTATGATTCTAGTGCTCTCCTATGGTCTCTGACAACATTTAGGTTGTAACTCATTAGGGGCCTGGTCCAAACACAGTTGAAAAGTTCCCATTGATTTCTACAGGCTTTAGATCAGACGCTAGCTGAGCAATTCACATCAGAGATGCTACATGGTAGGTCAATGCATCATCAACACAACTTCTAATCGGGGCCTCACTGGTCAAAACCCAACACTGCACTAGCCTCAGACTTCCAAAGCCACTGGGGCAGATTAAGAACCTGAGGCAATATGCTGGGACAACAGGTAAATCCCTTTTATCCCACAAAGAGCACAATTGAGTGACTATAATCTCAATTTATTTGCAGACAGCACTTATAAAATTTTACCAATATCAGGATATGCACACCTTTCTGCAGAGATAGATACAAAGATAATCTGTAACAATACTGTATTCCTTACTATTTATATACATAAGCAGTTCAACTAAACAGAGATTTTCACCATGGAATTTAAAATATTACAACTCATTAAAGGCAATATTGACTAGGCCCTCAGTGAAATTCCACTGACAGACCAGTCCACGTAATAAGGACTAGAGTGGAAGAAATCTGCTAAGAACTGAAAGTAAAATGCCATTCCACATTCTTGTATCTTTCAGACTGGCATGGAATTCTGTTACCAGTTTCCAAATTTGATAAACAGTTAAAAAAATTAATTTATTTCCTCTTCCAGGAACATTGAACAAAATTTACAATTAAAATTTTATTGCAAACAGTCTGAAAAAAATGTATCCTGCAAAGTCCTTTGACAGTACAGGGAGGAGCTTACATTAGTAACAGACCCATTTACTATGTGCAATGAAGAATGTGAGGAAATAATAAGTGCTGTGCTAAGATATACATATGCAGACATACAGTGTCCAAGGAAAAGATAGAAAAGAATCATTTTCTTTGCTCTGCAGTCTGTCATCCTCCATGCACAGAGCTGAAAATTTACACAGGAAGGCAAGACAATTCTACACCGATCTTAAAACATTCAATCATTCAGTCTGTTTTCTTGATGTGACTTATCTTCACAACTCACAATGGACTCTTCAGAATGCTCTGTCTTTAATTTTTTAACAGATGCTTCTCTTGCAAAAAGAGACATGCAGTGCTCCAAGGACCGTGCAATTTCATCAATTGTCCATTTGTCTTCATGAAGTGTATGCTCTTCTAGTGTAAATGGTCCTTGTTTGGTTCGGGTCAGTTCTTGCACAGTGGCACAGGAAGAGAGTTCTATAGCATAAAAAAGAAAAAGCAGCCAGAAAAGGTGGAAGTTCACATTAAAAAGCCATGGCTACTGTTCAAAATCTCCTATGAACTAATTTTATATAAATGTTTTCACATATTTTTAGGTGGAGAAAAGAGGCTTCATTTCAGATTCTCAGCTTATTTACATCAATGTAAATTTGCAACAATTTAAACAGATTTGCTCCAGAGTAAACAAGATCAGAATATATCAAAATACAAAAAGAAAATCAGTAATGTAAATTAAAACAAATCCAGGGTAAAATTTTCAAAAGCAACTTTGGGATTTAGGAGTTTAAGTTCCACTGACTTTTTAAAAGACTTGGGATCCTCAGTCCCTTCTATAAAAAGGACTTAGGCACTTTCCAAACTTTTTATCACTTACTAGAACAGTATAAAATGAGGACTGATCTATGATAAATCCCAGTGAAGTAATTAATCACCATCAAGACAGAAGAGGCACCTAATCAAGTTCACAAGGCACCTAATCTGGTTCAGCATACACAGAGTTGGTCTTTAGACACAGGATGAAGACCAGTCTCTGAAATAAATTCTTCACTTCTTCAGATGTGGAAAGGGCCAGATTAAGTCAGGGGCTTTAGGGACCCCAGGCCACAGGAGGGGCCAACTGCCCTGCCAAAGTCCTACCCAAACAGTGCCAGTAGCACCCCTGCGGCTGAGACTGGCCTGGCTGGGGGCCCCAGTGTGGTGGCTGACAGCGTTCTCAGCCTGGTCCTGGAGCACTACTGCTAGCTGCAGGGAAATGCTGCAGGCCAGACATCGCACTGACCCACCATTGGGCTGACGGGTCTGTCCTAGCCGGCTAAGGGTGGAGGGGTGGAAGTGTTGCAGGCTGCAGCCTCTGGCCCCAGGAGACACTGTGTCAAGTCCCAGAGCCGAGCTTCAACCCGTCTGGGCACCGTGGCTGGCCTGTCTGCAGGCCCTGGCCCCCTTTCTCCAGCGCTGGCCAGGCCCCAGCACCAAGCGCTGGCTTGCTCCACACAGCTGATGGATCTGCCAGTGGACCCTAATGCCAGCGTGTCTGAACGCTGCCCCACCCTACTCCCAGGTTGGGTGCTGCTGCAATGGGGTGGGGACCACAAAAGCACATGGCTCAGGGCCCCTAGGCACCTTTATTCAGTCCTGCGTATGGGAGGGTTTTGAGATAAATTTGAAATCCAGTCAAAGGGAGAAATCTGGCGCACACGCTGGTACAGTAGATAAACCAACAACCACTAACCCCCTCTGCCCAAATAATCACAGTGCATTGCACTTTTTTTCTGCCCAATGCTTTTACCTTCTCCATTTCTATTCTTTTCCTTGTGATCCCATGCAATTATTTACTCTTCTTTCCTTTACGCCCCAGAGGTATCTACCCTAGTACATGAAAATGAATGACTGCATTGCAGCCCAGCACATTAGGTCTGGTGACCAGAGATATGGAAAAGGAGAATTTTCTTCTATTAACAGAAATGTTCATTCCTTCAGTAGTCACACTTTTTCCATACTTACCTTTTCCAATGTCACTGACCAGACTTCTGACATAAAAGCCACCTCCACATTCAACATCTGGAATGTTAACAGTGACAAACTAAATTGCTAGCCCAGTATGAAATCTACTTTACATAGAAACCATGCTCCCGAACAAATGTAAAAATGCAGTAAGCAAACAATCGAGTGATAAAATATTTATAGGATACAATATAAATTATTCATCCTGTAACATATGTGCGAGTGAGATTGCAAAGCCAGAGAGGAGAGAAAGCAAACGTAACAGTGACTGAACAAATGCATTATAAATTAACTATTGGCCTTGGCATTTTAATAAATACCTCAGTCTAGTTCATTGGAAAGGTTTTGAAAGGTTGTATTTCATCTCTCCAATGATGAAAAACACTTAAGTCCTACTCCAAACCACCAGTACACACTAAAAAGTACTGACTGTATTAAAGTGCACACTTCATGTGACACATGCAGCTCAGACATGAGCCTGACATTATTAAAAACACCTTTAACATGTCTGTCTTCCTTAACTCCCCACTCCCCATCCTTGCCCCTCATGATTAGCTACTAATCTCCCAATCATGAAATAAACTATTTAAATAGCACACACCATTGAAATACAGTGGTCAGACCCCAATATATAGCAAACCAAAGGGATTCAACTGTCTTACTTTTATCATCAATATCAAAGGGGGATAAGATTTTCAAAGGCTTCTTCAACTCATTTCTGTGCTTCCTAATGTGTCACATGCATTTCTTTACATATAGAAGGGAGCTTGGATTCCTTCTCCTCAAATTGGAAATTGGGTCCTGCAATTGTTTATCCCTACTCCCCTTGCGAGGGGGTGCGAACCAGGGCCTGGGAATGCAGTCTTGTTGAGCATGAATAATTCCCTTCCCATCCCTCCTCTCCTATCCTAAGCTCCGCACAGAACAATAATGTGAAATCATTTTAAGTAAAATCGAATTGGAACAATTACTGCAAAATGAAAGCACCTACATGTAGACTTACACCAAAATAACTAACCATGTGAACTGAAACCCATTTAATTATTTCATTCCTAACTGAGTGAGGACAAGCTGGGAGCATCAGCCTACATCAAATCTTTAGTCCTTACCCAGTGTGAATAGCGGTGGCTGGAAGTTTTGCAGAGAGAGGCTGTACACCGTAACGGGCCTAGCAGGCTTTGCTTCCACTGCCTCGCCCTTCTTCATCAGAGATGACAGCCTTTGTCCATCTCTCTTCAGAGCAGAATAGCTGATGGGACAGACCATACAAACATGCATCATACAACTATAATACAACATGCTTCCTGTCCTGCAAATCCTTCTATTAGTGCACTACACTAAAATATATATTAGCCTTTCTAATCCTCTCCCAGTGCTCATAAAAGGAAAAAAGATTTATTGAAATTGTTTGTATACGGGGGCCTCTTTATATGGAAATTAGTTAACTTCAATAAACAAATGTTAGGAAGTCACCTGTTTGATACTTGCATTTAAAAAGGGTTCATAACTGAATTCAGTGCTCATGGAAACAAAAAAATCAGTAGCAGGGATGGTACTTCTAACACATGGACCCCACTGAAGCCTACGAGACCAACACATCTACACAATGTTACGTTGGGCCTATCACTAGATGCACAGATACCTTCCTTCATATAGCTCTGCCTTCTGCCTTGACCGTGACTCACAGCAGCTCTGCTACTTCTGTCTTGAGTCTCTCATGGGAAGCAATTGCCAAGTTCAGAGACTTGTATGTCTAACCATCACTATTGACAAAACTGTAGTTTTTAAATTGGTGACAGAAGGCCTCAATGAATCCCCCAGTATTCAAGAAGAGTCGACTCAGGCTTTCAGCCCAGGACTATGTTAAATAGAAAAGCTACTCAAGTTCACCAGGCATGAGTTATACACACAACTTGCAGGAAATGAACCTCTTTTCAGGAAGACAGTCAGGGAGTCCTGTGGCACTTAAAGACTAACAAATTTATTTATGGCATGAGCTTTCATGGGAGAAAATCCCACTTTGTCAGATGCTTTTCAGGAAGCTAGTTCTGAAATTATCTCAGACTGTCTTTGTAGACACAGAAATTAAAGCACCATTCTGGTCACAGAACTAAGTGTAAGTCTCAAAATATTCTCACGACCTAGCAGATAATGCAGCATCCTGACAAATTCTGATAAAAATAGCATCAGATTCCTTCTCTGTGTTAAAATCTGGCCACAAAATCAGCATGCTGTGATGATTTGTCTCTGATGTTCAAATCAACATAAACCTCAGCTCTGAATCTGTCAAGAAAATAAACCCTACAGCCTGAGTAATCCACATATCTAGTCAGGAGGTATCTCCTCAAGAGACTGAGGGGCAAGGCAGCAGGAATGAGTTGTGTTTGGTTCATTGTTGAGAGAAAGCAGATGCTGCACAATTAAGCCTCCATCTCAGATTTTGCAGCTTTGGGTGTGGTCAATAGCTGGTTCCCCAGTAGCTAGACTGGGACTCCATCAGGCTGGCTGTGCATTAAAACAAGCCGGTCCTGGGGCCAGTTCTGTTCAACATCTTCATTAAGGATCTGGATGATGGGATAGATTGCACACACAGTAAATTCGCAGGCAACAACAAGCTGGGGGGAATAGTAAATATGCTGGAGAGCAGAGATAGGATTCAGGGAGACCTAGACAAATTGGAGAATTGAACCAAATGAAATCTCATCAGGTTCAACAAGGACAAGTGCAAAGTCCTGCACTTAGGACAGAAAAATCCCATGCACTGCTACAGGCTGGGGAATGGTTAGGTAGCAGCACTGTGAAAAGAATTTGGGGGTTATAGTGGATGGGAACCTGGACATGAGTCAACACTGTGCTCTTGTTGCCAAAAAGGCCAATGGCATACTGGGCTGCATCAGTAGGAGTGCTGGCAGCAGATCAAGGGATATGACTATTCCCCTCTATTCAGCGCTGGTGAGGCCACATCTGGAATACTGTGTCCAGTTTTGGGCTCTACACTATAGAAAGTGTATGGACAAATTAGAAAGAGTCCAGCAGAGGGCAATGAAAATGATTAGGGGGTTGGAGTGCATGACTTGTAGGGAGAGAGTGAAGGAACTAGGCTTAGTCAGTCTGCAGAAGAGAAGATCTGATAACCTTCAACTACTTGAAGGGGTGCTCCAAAGAGAAGGCAGCTAGGCTGATCTCAAAAGTAACAGAGGACAGAACAAGGATCAGTGGTTTCAAGTTGCAACTGGGGAGGTCAAGGTTGGATATTAGGAAAAAATTTTGTCACTGGGAAAGTGGTGAAGCTTTGGAATGGGTTACCTAGGGAGGTGGTGGAACCTCCATCTCTGGAAACATTTAAGGCCTGGTTAGACAAAACCCTGACAGGGATGATTTAGTGGGAGCGGTCCTGCTTTTAGCAGGGGGTTGGACTAGAATAGATGACCTCATGAGAGCCCTTCCAACTCTATGATTCTATACGCCATTGGGAGACGTGAAGCCACAGGAGCAGAAAGAAGGCCGTTTCCCCCCAGACTCTGAAGCATCTTGCAGCAGGTCCATAGTGTCAACACCACAGCATGGGAGCTCTGGGAGGCTTAACTACAGGAAGAAGAAATTGGAAGGGAAAACTTTTTTTTTTTCATTTTAATTGTATTACTGGAATGTTGCTTGATTTTAGCCAAACTGTTTTAGTTAAATTGTCTCAACTAGTATGATTCACAAACTTCTCTCTTATTGGAATGTGATGATGCAGAAAGAGTCATTCATATTTTGCTTTTCTTAGTTTTGTATTTTTCTTATAACTGGGTATTTTTTTAAAAAAATCTATATACTTAAATTGAGTGGTTGATTAATTAGTTAAATGACTGAGTTAACAGTGATTTCAGCAGAGGAGGAGGAGGAATCTGCATGGATTCCAGCAGGCGATTTTTGCAAGCAAGAGGAGGGAAGGTGATGTTGCAGTGCTTTTGATTCAGACTGCCTACATTTTGGTGATCTAAGACAGTAAATGAGACTCAGGTGAACTCAGCCTATGCTTTTAGGAGCTCTCAGTTACTTCTCAATGAGTTTCCATGAGGAAAGACCTGTTTAGATTTGTTTTCTTGTTTTATGTGTAATTGTGAAGATAATTCATGTGAATTATGAAGAAGCCATGCTAGGTTGTAGAAACTAAGGCGTTGCTTTGTTGTTTTTTTTCTTTATCATAATATTTTATGCAGTTGGTACTTAAGGATTGGGCTGAATTCTTTGTTTGGTTGTGACTGTTGGGAGGCTGACCTTGTGCAATCCCTAGGTGAAAATCATCAAGGAGTGAATTCTGGGTCTGCATGTGCTTTTCCATGGGAGTTGTTTCTAGGCATGAGGAGAAAGTCAATAAAGTAAACTACAGCCCACCCAGAGGTTGCACCCACCCCTCCCCATATCTTCATGTCAAAAGGTAATTATGTATAGCAAAGCCAGCTTCTGCTGAAAAGTGCTCAAGGTGGAGTAAAGCTATTGGCAGTGCCCGAGTACTACAGAACTTACAGTGGAGGAACTTGCATTATATCCCCCCTGAACTTTTGCAGCACACGTTCAAGATCTCCTTTTGTTACCTGATCTGTCAAAAGGAAACAAGATATACATTAGCGCTGATTATTTGTGTAGTGCCATCAGAGTCCATGGCACTTTATCAACAGGTACAAAGACAAGGTCCCTGCCCTTTGGATCTTATAATCTAAACTAGGAAAAGATTCTCACAGAAGATGAGGAGAGACCACAGTGGGTAGAGAAGGAGGTTAACTGGGAATAAATACAAAGAGAAGAGGGCAGACTGTCTGGGCTGACTGAAATGGTTCTTGCATTTGCTTAGGATTTTAAAAAATTTAGTTAACTAGCCCCTCAGACTCTAAAGGTCAGAAGAGACAACTATGATCATCTAGTCTAACCTCCTGCACCATGCAGGGCTCAAAATCTAACCCACTCACTACTGCAATAAACCTCTAACCCATGACTGAGTTATTTAAGTCCTCAAATCATGATTTGAAGACTAAGACACACAGAATTCACCAGCAGGTGAGCCACACCCCAGGTTACAGATGGCAAAAAAAATCTTTTTTCAGACCCCCAAGGTGCTATGGCAATATAAATAATAAATAAATCCCACTGAAGTCAATCAGATGCTCATGTGCCTAAGCAACTTGTTAAACTGTGACCTTTAAAAAAAAAAGTGCATAAATACAGTGGGCCTGATTCTCCATTCTGATACTGTCCCTTTGCCAATGCAGAATGTCTGCAAATCCAGTGGATCTGGCCTGGGGGGCAATTTCCTTTGACCGGGAGGATCCATGGGTAGAAGAGGTTAAGAGTAGAGTGCTCTGTGCCATAATGCTTCACAGCCCCTGACAAAAGGCAAAGGGGAGCTGTAGTTAGGCAAATCACTTCCCAGGCCTGGTCCACACATGGTTTTTGTATCAATTTAATTATTTCAGTTATGAGGCTGTTCCCTACTGAAATAGTCAGACCACTACAACCCCTCTTTGGATGTAATTGTACTGGTGTAGATGAACCTTACACTGATATAATTTATCACCCAACTCATACAGGAATACCATCATGACTATGTCTGTGTGCACATACTGAAGCACTCACAGGAGTCCTTTCCCTAGATTATTTACTCCCTACCCTCTTTCTTTCTGCATAACTGCATTAAACTTAGATAAGGCTTAGCTTGCTCCTCTTCCCTCAGCCTTTCCTTCTATGTCTTCCCCTGACCCCCACTCTTTTTTCCTCCTGCATTAGGAAGAGACTCCCCAATCCATCCAGCAGAATGGACACTGTGAAAGTCACTGCTCCCTCCTACAAGATGTACTTGGTACTCACTAGCAGAAATGAGGGGTTTGTGCTCAAGAGCTGAGAAAACCCCAACATGCATGATTTTATTAACACTTCCAATTTCTACTTAAGCCTGAATATTTGTTTGTCTGGAAAACTATGTTGCAAGACTATAAATATCTTCCTAGTTTAGATTCTGATAAAGCAAGGAACTGCTGGGCTAAGCTTAACAGCTTCTCTTAACAGTTAATCCCATTGCTTTAGGGGAACGAGCCTAAAGAACATCTGAGATCTGAAGCGTACAGTTATTTTTCCATAAGAGAAGAAAGTTTGGGACACCACATCAAATTTCCCTAGCTATCAAGATTCAAATATGTAACCCACTGAAGCTGATGGGGGCATTTTTATATTTCTTTACAGATTCTAATTAGTGACATTTTATTGAGCAATCTCCTCTCTTAAGAAACTACCCCAGTTCTGTGCTCTCTTTACTAGAAGGAAAAAAACAAAGAGGGAGTCCTGTGGCACTTTTAAAGACTAAAAAGTTCATTTATCGCATCAGCTTTTGTGGCTTTTTCTGATGAGCTGGGATTTCACCCACAAAAGCTGATGTGATAAACTTTTAGTCTTTAAAAGTGCCACAGGACTCCCTCTTTGTTTTGCTGAATTAGACTAACAGAGCTACCCCTCTGGAACTTCGCTAGAAGGCTCCCTCTTCAGTAATCAGATTGTTGTTCCCTTACTTTATTGATCAACATGAGTTTCAATGTGTATGACAGCTGCCTCTTACTTGTTTGGCAAACAACCTCAGGTCTATCATCCACATGTAAATCAGAGTCCCTAGGAATTGGCTAGCCTTGTTTCTCATTCAATAAGCGTGGTTTATGGCACCCAAATGAAGTCAATAGGCCAATTCTGCTTAAAATAAAATGGATGGCATTGTCCGGTCTTTTTGTTAGATTTTATTCTGTTCTCAGAGCACGCCTTCAAAGCAGATGGATTTCACAATACACAGAAGAGCTTCTTGCTCAAAAAGAAAAGTCTCCCCTCCCTTGCAGCATCAGGGGAGAGCAACCTAAGCCTCACTTTTGCAAAACACACACTTTGCAATTTCAATAGCTGCGGCTGCCACTATGCCCAGTCGCTGTCTAAAAGAAGCGTCATTAATGAGAACGCTGCAGTGGTTTATAAATCAGTAAGCCGCTAGAGAGACCAAAGCACACCAGAATGGGGGCGGGGAGCGGCAGGATCTTTTAGACCATAAATTCTGAGCTTCTCCTAGACAGCCTCGTGCATGCTGTTGTTCTGCGGTCTTGCTCTTTGTAGCACTGCCAGGTGTCACAGAAGATCCCAAATGGTGGTAAATCACACTGACATAACACTATTCTTACCAGTCTGTCAGTGTTTCCATTGTGAACCCCTTTGCTGCAGCTGAAACTGGATATGTAAACTGCAAGTGCGAGTTTCACTATTTTCTTTTTCAGTTTTCACCCCTTAGATTGAATCTATGGCTAGGGCAATAAATGAGACAGCTGGGTTCAATTACTGCTCTGATCTCATATTCCCCAGATTGAGGGGGGAAAATCCACAAAACTCTGGAGAAAAAACATTTGTTTGACAGCTAATTTAGTAATCTTTGAAAACAAAAGAGAAAAAATGAGTCATAATGCAGTTTAGTCATTAACAAGCAAAATTGTACAGGACCCATTTACCCAAGTAAACATTTACAAATTATCCTTTTAGAATAAATAATATTCGTCTTCTGCAATTTCTCATGGCTTGAGTGGGTTAGTACTAAAAATGATAATCCCATCTACCCCGCCTGCAATGCTCTTACAGGCTGATAATCAGTATTGGGAGGGTTTTTTTTGTTTTTTGGTGCTTTTACCTCAAGCTGCCTTTGGTTTGGTGGCTTTATATTAGGTTTGTGGCTTTGCAGGAATATTATGTAAACTCTGTCCTCACCCTGTGCTCTGGGTAGAACACAATGCATGCTCCACATAAGTCCCATATACCCCTGTCTTGGGGTTTGGCTTTGCTGGTAATTCACCCACAGTCACCACATAACACTCAGGCTAAACTTTCTCCCCAATCTTGGTTGTTCCTTCCCTGCAGGGCCTCCAGATTTAATTTTTCCTGCTACAGAGAAATATGCTTTTAACCATTCTTCAGCACTGGTGAGAGATAAAAGCTCTAACTGCTAGTCTAACACTTAGCACATAGTACCTTTGTTCAGGCTTCAAGCTCCTGATAAAAAGGATGACTTAGTAAGGGAGCACTGTATTTCTGTGCAGGCTTCCAGAGTGATTTAAAACACAGTAGTCATGTCCTGTGTGTGTGTAATGGCCACCACACACAATATGCCAACTTGTTATACACACTATCCAAAACACTGAGAAATATGTTTAGGTGATGTCTACTCAGGCCAGATTCTTATGAAATATTCCTCTACCACAAGTCCATCAGTATCCCAATGTACTACAGCCCACGAAAGTACCTATTCTGCTATAAGACTGATTCTTTGATTTACAGCAGAATAAAGGAGACCAGACTAACTCTTTTGGCTTATGAGACCCAAAGCTCCTGGGTCAATAGTGCGCTGGGATGCTGGTTAAGATTACAGAAGGAAAACAGGTCATTAAAATAATACATACAAAACAAAATGGTACGTATTGTTGTAAGAGCACTCTAGCATAGTGGCTTTTTGGCTCAATGGCCACAAATATCATTTTTACAACTCTAAATGGCCAGCAGTCTATCATCTCATAAAAATGTATTGATGCATACACCATTAAGGACTACAAATCATTACATATTTAGAAGTAAACAGTCTGATGCTACTGTGTGCATTTTAATACATAGCACTTTACACATACAAATGACTCACAGTATGTCACACTCACAAAGCACTAGTGTAGACAAGTGGCTGTCATCAGAGCTGTGCACAGAAATGAATATGTGGATCCACATCTGCAGAAATAAACTTTCACTCAATTGCAATATACCCTCCCTCTTTTAGACTTACCCACAGCCACATTCGCTCATCAGCTGTTTTGGAGCCAGCTGCCCTCTGTGAACTGCTGAGCCCTGCCAGGCCACCTAATAGGTGATGAGCCCTCCCAGCTACCCCTCCCCTCTAACAGCTGATGAGTCCCACTAGCAGACACTCAGCTGCGACCATCTGACTGCGATCTATAAGAAATGGTCCGTGGCTATCCACATTGCATTTGTGGATATAAAGCAGATATCCATGGATCTGCAGGGCTCTAACTGTCACTACACGCTGATGCACATGGCCTGGCAGTTAAGTCATGGTGGGTGGCCTGCTAGGTCCAGGCCAAACTGGAAGACACTGATTTTTAATGTCCCGCCACTCCTGAAACATGGTGGACCCTGGCTTTTCTGCCAGCAGCCCCATCCCTCACAGCTGGATGGCCAATCTCACCGACCTCCTGGCTGCAGCAGGGAAACCAAATGAGTCCTATAGCCCCGTGTGCTCCACCTGGATCCCTAGGAAGCAGCTCTCTTCCTCCAGGAGGGAACCAGTACCGAGGGACCCGGGCCAAGCCCTCTGCCATGCTCCCTGCTACAGCCAAGGGAAGGGGAGCACTGGTCTCTCATCCCCTTGGATGAAGCAAGGAGCCTGCAACAGTCTTTTAGCCCTGTACCACTGTGCTCCACCTGGGTCCTCAGGCAGCGGCTCCCTCCTCCAGCCAGCCCCAGCAGGGAACAGAAGGCAACTTTGAAAGACCCTGAGTGGGCCCTGGTTGGGAACTACTGCTCTAGCACAGTGGTTCTCAACCTTTTGAGAGTCACAATACAGCTGTTGGCATATCATGACCCTACAGGACACACATCCCACCCCTCCAGGCCAAACCAGCCATCTCCAGGCTCTCCATGAGACTCTTACCACGTGTGGTGGCACAGTAATGCACCCCAACACAGCGGTTGAGAACCGCTGCTCTAGCGCATGCTGAAGAGTGACATTTGTTCAATGTTTGTTTGCATAAACTATTCATCAAAATAATTATAAGCAGCACACAGGATCACCAAATAGTGTCAGTTCAATGGTGCTATGGCAGAATTAGTAAGTTTGGGATATGGAATAAAGTCAGTGAGTGAATGATTCACAAAGAGGAAAAAGGGGGTGGTTTTGCTCTTATATAATTATTCAATCAGTTCTATTAAAGCCATCCCTTTGCTTAAAGGATAAAAGGTCTGGAGCAGGTCCTTGCAACTCCTGCTCCCTATGGACCTACCTAATCAATAGATGAGGAGGGAAGTAAGTAAATCACATTACGGATCATTACCACAGGAGCCACAAACTGTGGTTCTCTCCAAGAAGTGTCAGAGGACCCGATTCACAGCTAATTTCAAAGTCCCATATTCATTTCCCAACAGCATGGCAGTAACATGAAACACCTGCCACTTGATTCTTGCTTTTGCAATCTGACTGTAGAAGGTGCTTTTCCTCCCCCGCAAAAAACCTAAAAGATTGGGAAGAGTTAAATCCCAGCAAATCTTTTCAACAAATCCTTTCAATGGGTACCATATTTACAATGATTTGTTTTCTAAAATATTATCTTGAGACCTATTTATAAAAATGTATATGCTTGCTTCTAGCTCAGATATTGGGCAGCTTTCTTTAAGTGCTCTCCACTCTGGGCCCAGGGGGTCCTTAAGGAAGAATTTTGCACATTTCATAGGCCACTTTCTCTCCCCTTACTTATGACTCTGTCCTGGATTCCACGGGATGAGAAGGCATCTCACAGGCTTAGGACCAAAAGGTCAAAGGGAAGTTGAAGAATGCAGCTTTGAACCTCAGGATGGTAGACTACAAAGTATGTAATGGAATAGTTATTGGTATTGGTTACAGGGAACAATACTGAAGAAATAATATGCAAAAAAGTCAGCAACTGCAAGAGGGAAGTAAAGGTAGAAGAGAGCCATGTGGTTCCTGTACTTTCCCCTTTGGAGGATGCATAATAAAATTTTGCAGGTCTGCACTAATGGAGGAAAGCAGCTGTAAATTTCTGAATGGAGTAAGGAAAGCAAGCCAGACTAATGCATCATGAAAGGTACCTTGTTCATCCTTCTAGAAATGGGAATTTACTTGTGAAAAACTTCATGTTCTGCAATGCATTTTATTAGTATAGCAGATCTTTAGCACAGAACCCTCCATTCTGCTTTTCTGAGAAGCAGGTAGAGACTTCTCCGGGTTGTACCTATTATACAGTGCGTGCCTGAGCAACTCAGATGGGCAACCATCCAAAAGCCTAGACAGAGAGATAAGATTCTTCCCTGACCAGTCGGTACCGAAATGAAGGCAGAGTGAGCAAGATCTCTGAGCAAGACCAAGCAGCCAAAGAATATTACCAGCCAACACTGGTAATGCAGGTCAGGGTGAAACATTTGGTGCAGGCAAGCATCAACTCCTGTAAGAAGAAAAATTACAAATGGGAGGGGATAAATTCAGTATAGCTTCCTCATCACAAGATAGTGAAAGGGAATGTATTGTATTTATCTGTTACTGGGTATCTAAAACAGAGTTGAACCACCAAGAGTTGCTAGGAAACCAGTTATCTATAGCATTTTATTTAAGTTGGAAAAAAACTAATGACCTGTGCTTTCAGGTGGGTTCCCAATTAGTCCTGTGTTATTTCTCAGGAGACACGGTGGTTTCTTTACCCTATCAATGAATACATTCCAGAATGTGCAAACTGATAAAGCAGTAAACAGAATTAGTTCAAAAGTGTCAGTCCTACACACGCTGGTCTGTGTGTTAAAGAGATTCATTTACCTGGATTGCTGGGAGCTAACCTGCAAAAGAGGGACTGAGCTGACAAGTGAAAAGGTGAGTCTATTCCAGCCTCACTCAAAAATCAAAAAACCTGTACCTTGAAAGGTATCATGAAAAGACATCTCTCACAGGATTATGCACTGAAGAATGAAAATTTTACTGGGAGATTCCAGATCATTAAAGACAAACCCATACAGCTATGCCTGACTATTTCTCACCTTACTAACTGGATGCTAGTTTCTCTTTAAAAAAAGCAAAAACCAAACAAACAAAACCCCCTCAAATCAGCCACTGAACTTGGAGCCAGCTGTCAGATCTCTGAGACTGAGGTTAAAGCTTAAATAATCATGCAATTTGATTTTGCAATTACATTTAATTCTCAGCATTTTAGGACAGCAGTTCTCAACTACTGCGTCAGGACAACATTACTGTGTCACCACACAGCAGTAGATGTGCCGGAGAGCCAGAGAAATGGCTGGATTTGGCTTGGGGAAAGGTGGTCTGGTGAGTCCCGCAGGGTCACAAAATACCACCAAGCATGTCGCAGCCCACAAAAGGTTGAGAACCACTGTTCTAGGAGACAAAAGGCTCCAAACAGCTACACCTTCTTGTCCCCAAGAAAGTACTTCTCTTTTAATATAAATTGTGGCTGCGAGTCAGTTCTGCTTTCCTCAAATGTGATACTGAGAAAGCTAGAGTGTTAAAGTCCAAAAACCCTCCTTCACTTTGCTAAGATACAGGCCATTTATTGCACACTAATTAAATGAAAGCTATAGATTCAAGTAAAGTTACCATAAGGCTTTTCTTCAATTACTTTTCCTGTGGCATCTAAAGTATCCGTAGCTTTTCCTAGTTCCCCGATGGCCGTGTACTTCTGGGAAAGAAAAAGAAGAGATCAATGTCTACAAGAGTTTTAAATGAACATTCACTAAGAACTTCAGATAGTGCTATTAAAGCCAGATCACAAATGACCAACCACACAACTCCGGGGAAACAAAAAGATAGAGATATTAAGATGAGGAAACTCACAAGAAACGAAATCCAGCATTACATGGATAAATCCATCAGTTGATTTAGGCTTTTCAGGAAAAGCTTGGTTACGTGGTAGCTAAGCTACAATAAAACCAAGCTGGTGTGATATAAGAGCTAGACAAACAAATATTTTAGTGACATGAAAAAATGAACAAACATCTTCTTAAAAACACAGATCTTTCGTTCAAAAAGAACTGCACAGTGCTTTAAAATTTTTAATATGAGACAGAGAAAATGAAGGACTTATCAACCGCTGTAATGCAGCCATCGCTGAGGCAACAGATAGCATCTATTCAGTGCAACGCACCACCACATCACAGTTTGGACAGGAGAAGAAGGATCATCTCATCAATGTTATCAAATTCATTAGCACGACAAACAGAATCACACATCCTGTAACCCAGCAAAGGAGATGGCACCAATACAAAACGTCCAGTACTCCATCATTATTCACATCACACCCTGGGGGGGATCTCCAATGCAGGTGAGTTGGCTTGCACACTCATCAGGTGAGTGTGTCTGAATGTTACATCGACAGCCAGAGTATCAATTTTTAAAAGGGTTTATGCTACCATCCCACGGCTTTACACACATTCACTGACAGTTTCAGGTACATGCTTCCATATGTCAACAACAGCTGGGTTCCTAATAGGTTAATTAAATGACAATAATTATGAGATAAATGGTTAAAACCAACTAGGTGCCAAGATATCGCTGTAGGTAATACATGCAGGTTTTGATTAAACTCAACAACCTTCAAACTTTCTCCAAAATTGTCTCTGCAATTCCTCACATCACCTTTTTCTATCACGTACCTCTGTAATGCACATCTTGTATCTTACAATCATCTATGAGTTAGTTCCTTATGAAAAGCTAGGCCTTGGTTTTGCTAAGCTAATTGTCATACAGGTATCAGGTCTGTAAGTCCTTGTATTACAGCTTCCTACACTTCATCTGTACGACCTATCAACGTCCTTGGGTACCAGACTGCAACAAACTCCAAGAAAAAAAATTGTTACTAGTTTATGACCATCTCTCTGTAAATAGAGCAATAAGGAGAACAGTCTTCAAACAACTGTGGCATAGTCAGAAAGAAAAGGACTTTTGAACAGTAAGATGCAAAATAAAATACTAGATATTAGATAACTTTCTGACGTTACAATGAACATGTGAACAAATCTGAACAGTTCTAATATTACTGAAGTTTTAAGGCCTTTTATTGGATTTTAGACTGAAAGAAGCTCCAATGGAATGAGAGCTCTGGCATCTTCTTGGCCTACATTATGAATTTTTAAATCTGGTTATAAAGGAACTTGCTTCACGCTGCCTATTACAAAGGCATTATTAAATTTAACATTCTAGCAGTGAGGAAAAATTCTTTATACTGTAGCTATATAAAAACAGATGCTATAGGCTCCATAACTGAATGGTGAATCCATTCTACCAGCCTCACTCTTTATCCCATCTGTTCTTTATAAAATGTCAGACTAGGGATTGGCCAGCTCTGGACGTGTGCTAAACTATACTGACTTCATTGTGGGGAAAAGTAGGCAGGACTCACCTCCTCCTTTCCTAAAATTGCCTTCCCTTCCACGTGCCATGTGAGGTGCAGGAAGAAAGGAAATCTCTTTCCAAACTCCACCACCTTTCTGTGCAAGCAAGCTAGACAAGGATTTTCCCCACCACTTCTCCAACCTTTAAATGGCTGTAAAACTGGCCTGTTTTATTCACATACTGAGGAAACATGCTTAACAACTCACATTCGTGTCAAAGCATGGGACTGTGGCAATTATGCATATGCAACAAAAAGTGGATGTTCCATAGTTTGGTCCTTTGTGACACATGTGAATCCACGCATGACATCAGTGTCACACACTGGGCAGATTTGCTGGTTGAGAGGTGGGAGCAACATTTTTGCTGTAGTCACCACTGCAAGTGCAATCCTGGTAATCTGAGCCATTTTCTTTAGCTCTGCAAGGGAAAACTAGTGGGATTCACACACAAACATCAAATTCCACAGGGATCATATGGTTGTGATGGAGCACTTCTTGTGTTAAAAGAACAGCCATTAATAAACAAATGCTTCCAGTTTTTGGCTTCAACTAGTATTTAAATCCTGATAGAGCGGGGGAAGATATCCAGTCTTATTAATATAAAAAATTTACTGAGAAAATGTACACAGGTTCTTTGCACTCACAGCTAAGAACTTTTCTTTCTAGTTAGTTTCACAACTGTAAGGGACCAGGGGCTGATTGCCAGATATGTCCATACCTTATGAGTGAAAATGCCAATGAAACCATTGGAATGGCATTTCTCAGGGTTTTTTAAACTATATATCAAAGTTTCGTTGGGAAAAGGACTACACACTGGGTATCCTAAATCATATACCTGTTATAAAAGCTTTTTTTAAAAAAAAGGAACAGCAACTTTCAGAAGAACCAACCAACCTCTGGGATGCAAGTAACTGTAAAACAGGGACATTAGTAACTGTCCATAAAGTTGCAAGATGGCTCCCGTTGCTGGAATTTCCTAGTAAGAAGTAGGACAAATGGTTCTTAAAGTTCAGTTGAGGATAAGCTATTTTCAGATCAGTGACTGAACGTGGGACTGTAGAGAGGGAAATAAAAGGCTGCGAACTCTAAAGTGACAGAATGAAAACCATCAGAGAAAACAGACTTGACATACATAGAAGATCAATGTTTCCACATGCCTGACAAAGGTGAGGGCCGAGAAAGCCTACAGGGCTTGCACGGACACGGACAGCAATCAGTTGGAGCACAAAATGGATGTGTGTCCACCAAAACCACCACTCTGGTGCTTATGCACATAAACAGATGCTTTGCACATGCAGTTTCCATACCTGCAGGTGCACCTTGTGTGCAGATTTGAGCCTCTGTACCTATTGAACTGGCCCTATATAAAGTACATTCAATTTGCGTCCAGAAATACACAAAACAAATTCCTGACCAAGATAAGTTTATGTAACATGTTACATGTATTTTAACAACAGCTACAGGTCTCATGCAAAATCAGGGTTCCACTGCACAAAGCAATATGCAAAACGAATAGCAAGAGAGAGTCTCTGGCTCTAAGCAGACAAAACAGACCACGAATAAGAGAAAAGGGATGATTATTTCAATCCCAATTATTTTACAAAACAAAAGGGCATTCTGCAGCCACAATCAGGCATATTAAATAAAAGCAAGAGGCCCTCCAACAATTTGAAAACATTACCAAAAGGCAAAATTGAGACCAAAGAGGGGACAAAAATACTTTTATGACAAAGCACATTCAAAATTAACAAACAGCAGACACTTCTTCTTAATATGGAAAAATATTACGCTTTCTCTTGTCTAGTATCCATTTTTCCTCCCAAGTGAAAAAGCTGACTTTGTGCTAAAGCTGTGCTAAATTTTATTTACTGCTTGATGTTGTAACTCTACTGTCATTGCCGAAGAACAATCTGATCTTTACCCTACGACTAACTGGATTTTCTGACCCCGTATGTCAGCCTCTTACTTACAACTCTAACTCACAGGATGACCTGATTTTCAAAGTGAAAGATTAGAACCACACATCAGAGGGGTGAACCTGCAGCAGAAAATTTTCCCAGAGACCACGGAGCGGTTTGATAATTTTGGGGATGTAGCCAGAGACCAAATGTTCCCTCTAATTTTTCCTAGGCTGTGTGCGCAAAAAAATGTGTGCGCACTAATATTAGCACTGTTGAACCTTTATGTGCATGCTTTATTTTGTTGGATGCCTGGGTTTCACGACCTGCATGTCCACACACACATGCACAGCTTAGAGGGAACAGCGCCAGAGACTGCAGAGAATTCCCAAAACTGTAACAAAATACTAGAGTTTTGTAAAAGCATTAGGGATGCCAGGTCATCACCAAATTTCAGTGACACATGGCCGCATTGCTAAGGACAAATATTGGCTTACAACATACAGACCCCCACAAGAAACCAGTTGCTTGGTAGCAAGAGGTCTCTTGATTCAAAGCCTCCGGACATCTTCCCCACTGGAAATTCCCTGTGTTGAGAAGAAAAAAGTCTCAATCTCTGTCTGATACAGAGGTCATTTACAGTTCTGTTTTCACAAAAACGTCTCTCCTTTCCATTCCCAACCTCTTCCACCTATGTGACAAATTACACAAGAGAAAATACAGACCCCCCCCCGCCCCCATACACTTATCTTTTTTAGGATTGGGGTTTAAGGAAAATCCAGATTTTTTTTCTGCCAGAAATAGAACGCTCCTTCAACAGGGGCGAGAGACTCCAATCAATCAATCAATCAATCAATCAATAAAAGAGGATTGTTTTAAAATGGTGCAATGGGCTATGAGTAGGAACATCAAGGTAAGGTATGAAAATTAACATTTAGGGTTGAATCCAAACACATTTCCTCACGATTAGCTCTAGTAAACTGCAAATGCCAGCACAGAAGAATCTTTGAGTGACTAACAAGTAACACTAGAGGGAAGAAAGCTGCTTTAGGAGGTGGGTGAGACAGATCTGCTAACAGATCATCTGGTTCTGACTCCCATGGATTCATAACAATAAAGAGAGTTGACTGTCAGCACAGTAATTTATTTATCATTTTGTTAAAGTGGGAAGAATTGTACATGTGGTATATACAAATGTGTAATTTACATGGCAGTCAGAGGGAGGGGGGCGCATGAAGAAGACACAAAATAAGGAAAAATCCCCACTGAAGCCGACTCTTCAAATACTCTCCATTTTGTGAGGCAATAGTTCCTGCAGCACAATCAGTGCAGCCTCTTCAAAATTTTCAATACCTTAAAAAGTCTGAATATTAATAGAGCATGAAGCAGAGATATTAATAGGTTAGGCCCCCGGGGTTAACATGCAAGAAAGAGACTGGAGAAATACATGGCATGTAAAGCTGGCTCACCAGTGGTATGGCAGCAGGCAAATTAATACCAACACTGCACTGTTATGACCATTTTGTAACCTACATTTGCAGGTAAAAGCGGGGGTGGGGGGGAGAGGAAACCAGATTCAAGTTTGGATTCAGTAGCTCTAGTATCTATGTCAAAAAATGCATAGGGCAACAGAAAACTTTCAACACTGATATAAATTAGTCTGTCAGAGATTTTAATGTTGCAAAAACACGTCCATTTTCAGAGACCTACAGTTTTGCAAAACTACCACAATTTGCTCAGAAGTCTTCCACGTAAATGTTTTAAATTTAGGCAAACACGGTTTGATTGTTAAGATATGAGAAGAGTGGGGGATCAGAAGTGGGAATATGGAGGGCAAGTGTTACCCTATACAAAGATGATTCTAACTGATCTTCCCTCTTATGAAGACAGCTCTAGCAAAAAACTCAAAAGGTAAGAAGATCTAGCTGCCATGGGACTAGCTCCTTCAGGCAAGGTGTGCCTTTAAGAGTTCCAGTGAAAACTGATTTTGATTTGACCCTGTTATGTTGCACTGAAAAAGACCTGCATAGTTGGTATATAGACACAGTACATTTGCATGGAGGCCCTCAATGATGAACTCATTCAAAGCTTAGCAGCTGCGAAGCTCTTGCTTTGCAAAATGTCTCAGGGCACAAAACATCTCACTGATTTCCATCCATTTGCAGGATCAGAATCTGTTAGTCAATGGTCACATACTACACTTTTCCTTTTCACCATGTGGAACAGCATTGCTTCCATGCAATTCAAGGGATAAGACAAGTTAGCTTCAAATATAAACATAGTTGTCATATTAAAATGATGTATATTTGCCAGCAGCTTTTCACTGCTACTGTTTTCACTTACTCTATACAATGCATGTCAGCAATGTTTTTAAAGTGTGGCTGCCATATAAAAGGTGACTGCAGAATGCCTGGTGCACAACAAGAGTGTACAATTTGGTATCTAGGGATGTTTTCGACTGTCACTGACATGTTAACACATACACATACTCCAAGCAGTGCCTCCCACATCCTAGAAAAGTCAAACAGCACAATCCTGTCTCAACTGTGCTATGGACAACACCATGTGAATCTCTTTTACCCATTTAGTGCTCAGAAAGACAGTAGGTTGAAATTGTGTGATTTTATTATATAACAATAACGTAACAGACTCCTTTAGGCTTCCAGCCTCTCTTTGAACTGGTTCTCACCCCAGCACGCTCAAGTTAGGTCAGAGTGGGGCACAGACATTTCTCCAGGACCGTATGCACCTCCTGACCCCCAGGCCGCTGGACCGACTTTGGCCTGCATCTGGACTCTCACGGTGACACTGATTTGGCTTCTCTATGGGCTTTAAGCTCAGTTCTGACCGACCACCTGGTCCCAGAACCAGGCCTCGGCCAGACCCCGAGTCTGCATCCGGTGCTGGCCACCACTGCAACCACCAGGCCTGACCCCCTGAAATCGGAGCCTAACAGAGCCAAGGTTGTTGAGCCTTACCTTTGGCATTTCTTGCCATCGGCATGCCTCACTGTGCAGGCATGACATTTTCCGAGTGCTTTCTTTTTGTACCTAATACCAAGAAAACATGTTTTTGTTTTGCTTGGTTTTGCATGGCATTTCTGCACCACAGTACCTTCCATCAAAGGATCAAAAGCACTTTTAAAACAGTGAATCCAGCACCACAATGTCTCTGTGAAGTAGGTAACAATTAGTCCCATTATACAAAGAAGACTTAAGACCCCCACTTTCAGAAGTTGCCACTCATCTGAGGTGATCACCCTGAGATGGTTAGCACCCACCATATACAAAAATGAAAACAATCAAGCCTTCTTTGTCACAGTGGGTTCTCAACCCCCCCCGCGAGAAGCCTAAAACTGACTTTTGAAACATCTGGGGATGGCTGATTATCTCAAGGTTTACTCAGCAAGCTTGTGAGTAGAACTGAGTTCTTTTGATTTCAGTTTCTTGCCCTAATACAGCTATTGTCTCCCCCCTCCACACACTCATTTGTTAAGTCTAAAATAAGTAGCGTGGGCTTGTATCTTTTTTCCAATGTTTGTGTGTGTTATTCCGGGAAGTAGGTAGCAAATATTTGCTCAATTCATTCTTCACAGCTACAGGAGCATCTGCTTTTTACACAGTGTCTTGCAGCTCTTTCTGTTCCTCATTTCAATGGGCAGTCTCTGTTCTTCTTGTAAAATAATAGAAGAGGAATAGGGTCCTCTTTCTCTCAGTTGAGCAAGGAAACAGATGATACAGAGTGTGGGGCATGGGGAATATTTATTTTTTTAATTCTTACATTTAGAGAGGAGGTGGCTCTTCTGTGAGATGAGACATCCTAGGCTAGGGAAACTGACACTTATTTCAGTGCTTTCCACAATGCCACCAGAACAGTCAAATGATTCTTTTTCATGTTTTACCTTATTTTCCAAGTGCATGCATTTAATTATTAAACCTTGCTAATGATGGATGGCCAAATACAGATACCCTTACTCAAGAGCAGGTTAGACAAACAACTGTCAGTGATGGTTTAAGGTGGTACTTGGTCCTGCCATGAGTGCAGGACTTGACCTCTCATGGTTCCTTCCAGTTTCTATGATTCTACAATAACAACACTTCAGTATTATTGAAGGCTGTGGGGACCCCAGGGAAGTGTTTGTGAAGTCAGGAGCTATTCAATAAGTCAGGGCATCAAAAAATTTTAGTCCTAAAGAAACCCCCCCCCCACCCTACCAAAAGCCACACACTCAGCCAAGCAGAATTATAGACAAAATAACAGCAGTGATAGGAAAGACAACTGACAAAATTAACTTCCCAATCAATAAAGCTGCATTTCACCCAGTAAAGCATTCCTAGATCTTTTTAATAGCACAGATGATCTACTTTGCAGGACCATTTGAAAATACTCCTGGCAACTTTCATAACTAATTTGCATCTGTTTACAATAATTACTTCCAAGCCGTAGGCATTTAATTCATTCAGAACAGTGCTGTTTTGCAGATGCAACACAAGAACCATTTCAGACAAATTTATAAACACACAATCGTGAAATAGGGTGACGTTCCAACTCCACTGGAGTTAATGGAAGTTTTAGCACCGATATCAGCAGGGACAGGATTTCACTCAGGCTACATCTACACCAGTGATCCTCAACCTTTTCCTATCATAACCCCACTTACCTGGTCCGCACACCCTCGTGAACTGGGGCTGGGAGCTAACCTGTGGTCAGGGCCAGGAACAGAATCATAGCTGGAGCTGCAGGGTCGGGAGCAAGATCACAGCTGGGGCTGGGGTCAGGAGCAGGGCCACAGCCGCGGCTGGAGGTGGAGTGCAGCTAGGCGGTGCTTCCTTCTTGCCCATCGTGAGGGCTGGCCTCGATCTGCGGCTCTCCTCCCTAACTTTCCTCTGCACCCACTTATGGGGACATGCCCCAGTTTGGGGACCACTGGTCTAAAGTGCAATTAGACACCCACAGTTGGCCTGTGCCAGCTGCCTCAGGTTTGTGGGACTGTTTAATTGTGGTGTAGATATTCAGGGTTGGGCTGCAGCCCAGAATTCAGGAACCGGAGAGGTGGAGGGGCCTCGGAGGTCAGGCTGCAGCCCAAGCCAAAACATCTGCACCACGACTAAATAGTCCCACAAGCCCATGACAGCTGCCACAGGCTACCGTGAGAGCTAACTGCAGCAGAGACAATTCACACAGTGTATGCTTAGGTTGCACGGAAAAAGACTTGCTCATTGAAATGTTTGCCATGCCTCTTTCAGGATCCTCAGTTCAGCTTTCCACCTATAAAGAATCCAGCCTATTCCACATCAGGCCAGTAACTCAGCATCTTTGTTCTCCCTTTGATCCTTTTTTGTCCCTAGTCTTTGAGGCAATTTGGGGTTTGAGTTTTTTATTATCCAGATGACATTTTGATAGTGAGCCCCTTTGGAGAGGCTGTAACCTTTGAGATCAAATGTTCAGTTCACCTACTCTCCACTCAAGCATTTGCAATCAATGCACAGAAGTCAATTCTCATTCTCTACTAGTCAGTGGAGCTCCTGGGGCTTCAGATAAAAAAGAATGACTAGAGATTCCACCCTCTGGAAAAGAAAAGCAGGTTTTCAATGTCAGTATCTGAGGATTCAGAGCGTAGACTACTCATGATATCCCAACTTCTGATCTCATTTACTCTGCTCCTGATGCCAGTGAAACTCTGAGATTACACTGGTGCTGCTGAAGAGAACGGGAATAGAGGCAGAGTTGGGTTCTTTATAATGGAATTAACTAAACGTGAGTGAACATGCGATAAATAAAATTGTTAGCCTTTAAAAGTGCCCCAGGGCAGTTCCCCTCTCTACCCCCAATCCTCTTAATAAAGTTGTTCCACACTGTTGGAATCTAAACAACTGCTCTGATTTGCTGAAATAGTTTGGCCTGATCCTATGACTTCCACTTCCCTGCATTTATTTTCCTCCCATTCTGTAAGTTCTCCATCTTCAAGCATCTGATGAAGAGGGATTTCTTCCATGAAAGCTCACACAAATAAATTTGTTAGTCTCGAAGTGCAACAAGACTCCATTTGTGTTTTGCTGAACTAGGCTAACTTGACTACACTTTTGGAACATGTCAGCAGGACTCCTTGTTTGTCATGCTACCTGGGTACCTGGCATTTCGACAATCTTGTTTTATTCCACTTTAGGAAAGGCCTCTTGTGCTGTAGACTCCACGCCCTTAACCTTGCAATGGGAAGTAATGCAAAATATCACCACCAGCTGCTTAGGCTGCCAGACTCCTACCTCCCTGATGAGCCCCCAACTGCTTTCTGCACAACTACAACATTATATCACAGCCTAGCAGAGGAGAACTCGCTCTCTTTTCAACTTTGCACTGTTAGCAAGCGCTCTCCAAAATGATTTGCCCACAATCACCACCTCAACTCAGTGTCAGCCCAGGAGCAGAATTACTTGGATCACCAACTACCCCAGGTGTTTCAGAGGAAGCATAGCATGCTAGTCATTGAACCATTAAGAGTAGTCCATTTCCATGCTGTAATTCATCCCCAATTTTACTGGAACATTTGAAATTAACAAACAACCCAGACATGTCTATTTCTGGAAAAATACTAAGGAATTTGATCAGAAACTTGGAACTCTGAGTGTTGTGCTTGGCTGGACATTCCAATGTCTTTCCAATCAGTCTTGAGGGAGATCATACCAGTGGAGCACTTGATTACACAACTGATAAGATGTGATATTTCTTACATAGGCTGTATGAATTATAGCTCAGAGAATCATGTTGATGACAGCCACATCAGCTTAAGTTTGATAGAACATTTGGAAAAATTCTGACCTTCAGATATTTGGCACAGCTGCCATCAAGAGTTCACAGCAACAACGTAAGGTTTTGAGCTCTAGCTTAGACAGGCTGCCAGTGCTGATAGATTAGATCTAATCTCTCTAGAAGATACTATTAACCATGTATGTCACTCCTGTTGATCTAGTGGCAACACTGTTCTTTACCTTTAATAGCTCTTCCTCCTCATGTATTTACACAGAGCAATCATATCTTCTCTCATACTTCTTTCTGCTAAGCAAGCAAAGCTCTCCTACCGTCTTCTTCTAAGCTAAGTCTTTCACTCCCTTGATCATCCTTGAAGGTCTTCTCTGCATCTGCTCCAGTTTGTATTCATCTTTCTGGAACAGGGCTGACCCGAATTGTATTCCAGATGAAGCCTTTACCAGTGCCTTCTCGATTTGCCATTAACAGTTTTCTATCTACTGGAAATGCCTCACTTGATATAGCCTAGGATTACATTTATCTTTCTCATGGCCACATCACCTTGGCGGCTCAGTCATCTTGTGACTAATCTATGCCCCAAGGTCTCTCTTTTCCTCATCATTCCCAACTGATGAGCCCCCAGCTTGCAGCAGAAATTATCATCATTAAACCCTAGGTGGAAAGACCTTACACTTTGTACTGTTTAATTTAATCCAATTTCTGTCACTCCTACCCACAAGGACATCCATGTCATTAGCACCAACCCATTTTTTGTGACAAGGTCATTAGTAAAAACAAGTCATTAGTAAAAATAAGACTGATCTGAAGGACTTTCATAGTAACCTCCCTACAAGCCAATAGTTCACCTTTCAGCACAACCCATTGCCTTCTCCCATTTAGCCATTTCTTTATTCAGTTTACAATGCTTGTACTAATAGTCACATTTTCTAATTTACATAATAATGTCCCATGTAGTACCCCGCCAAATGCTTTCCTTAGTCCTTTTATATTAGATCTATTATACATCTAGCTTAAAAAAAAATATCACTTACTTTCTCAAAGGTGTGATGGGGCAGTTGACCCTGCACTGGCAGAAAAGGGGTTAAGGAGAGCCCTGAGAGAGAGCAGCCAATCAGGTGAGAGGGCTGCGGGACCAATCAGGACCTGGAACAGGGTAGAAAAACAGGCTGCAGAGGCAGAACAGGAGCAGTCTCTCTCATGTGCTGGAGGGAGAAGGGTCAACCTGCCCTGGGGCAAGGAGATGAGCACCTGGGATAGCTCCTTGTGGGCAGCAGGACTCTGAGGAGCATGAGGCCCAAGACCCAGAAGAGGTGGCCTGCTGAGAAGGGTGCAAGAGGGAGCGCAGGAGTGAGACTGCCAGGGCTTGAGAGGAGTCACAGAGGAGCTGAAGAAGGCTGATTGTGGGGTCTCAAAAGGACCCTGAAAGAAGCCTGCAAGAGGTAGAAGAAAGCACAGCAGCTGCAGGGAAGTGGCCCAAGGGTCCTTCTTGGACTGGGGTTGAGGCAACATCTGATGTGAGGTGTATAGGGTCCCTGCACTGAGGCCCAGAGAAGTGAGCGGGTCCAGGTCCCTCCCTGCCTCCCCCCGGACCGGAACAGAATCTGAGACAGACACTGCTACCGAGTGGGCTGCTGGGAATGGACATTCCCTAGAAAGGGGGTGGGGAGGGAGGGTTACCTGGACTGGGACTTGGTTGGAAGGCTGAGTCACTCTGCAAAGAGCCACAAAACACAGACTGCACTGGACTCCTGGCAGGTGGACTTGACCTTAACTCCCCAAATACCAGCGCCAGGAGGCCAGGCTGAAGGGTCCATGACAGAAGGAAATCAGGTTATGTTGAGCACAATCTACCTGTGGCAGTCAATGTTGCATTATATTCTCCATCTTCAAGTGTTTGACAAAGTGGGATTTCTCCAACAAAAGCCCATGCAATAAATGAACCTATTCGTCTTTAAAAAGTGCCATGAGACTCCTTGCTCTTCATCCCTTTTACCGTTTACCGCCAGGAATTCAACTACTTCCTTTCCTTCACAATTCGTTCTAAAGTCTTCCATTCTACTGAGGGCAGACGAACATGTCTAATTGCCCAGATATTTTTACCTCTCAAATATAGTAGCCACTTTAGGTATTCCCCAGTCATGGCAGTAGTCCCAAATTGATAGATTTATTAAAAATTCTTCTTGTTGCGCTAGCAAGCTCATGTGCTAGCGTATGGGTCTGGAACCACATGCAGCTCTTTATGCCCCCTCCCTCCTGGCTCCCTGCAGGAGGCCCGCTCCTGGCTCCCCGTCCCCCCAACAGAGGACCCTGTGGCAGGTGCCCTGGCCCAGCACCTCCTAACCCCCACCAGGAGGCTACACTCATTGCAGCTCTCATAACACTTGATTATTGAAGGAATTTTCAAAAATCACTCATCTTTTGGGTTGCCAACCCCTGTGCTACTTCTTTCTGCATTCTGGGATGGAAATTATGTCTCTCCCTGATTTGAGCACATTAAAAGCTTCATGTTTTTCTTCCACTTCACATGCTGTAGTTTCCATTTCTATCAACCATCCTACTTTCATGTCCATATTATCAGTCTATGGAAAACCAAGGCAAAGTATTCATTTAGTTTTTGGGCAATACCTCTTTAATCTCCTCATGCACACTGCACAGCACCCAGTCTCATCCTTCCTTATTCTCTTTTTTTTTTAAATACGACTATAAATCACTCTTCTGCATGTAAGAGCTTGAGCACTTTAGGCCAGGTGACTTTTTCAACTGATTCCCTTTATTTTTGACAGTCTGCCCTTTTGAAAACTAGAATCCATAGCTGATTGTTTGGTTTTCCTTAGGCTTTCATTTCATTTCAACTAAATAAATGGTGGGTTACTTACCAGTAACCGTCCTCCTTCAAGATGGGCTGCTCAAATTCATTCAGAAATAGGTGTCTCCGTGCCAGGGTGCTGGATTCGTCAGAACTTTTTGCCCTAGCCTTTCAGAAGAGGGCAGGCAATCACCGCCTCCCGCGCCACCCCGTGGCTATATATGTGGCCACTGCCCGGCCCCTTCCCAGTTCCTAGGAGTCGCCAACTCCAGATGCAGGGATGGGGGGAGGGATCTGAATGAATCCAAGCAGCCCATGCCAAAGAAGGATGGTTACTGGTAAGTAACCCACTGTTCTTCTTTGAGCACTGCTCGGATACATTCAGAAATAGGTGAGTACCAGCCATGCTGATGGATGGCGGGTGGAGTTGGCTCTTCCACCTTCAGCACAGCATGTCTCCGACTTGGGTAGCTGTCCCACAAGCAAGGTCCTCGAGAGGTCGAAGGAATCGACCTAAGGACCGTCATCCAGGCAAGGGTAACCTGAGATTGCAGGACCTAACCCAGTGGAGAGAAGTAGGCCCAGTTTTTCTGAACGCCAATTGTCGCACCTGTGCAGGAGGGCCTGAGGTCACCGTACGCATAAACACGATACCAATGCATCGTGGCTATAGTCAAGAAATGCAACTCTAATTGCTCTGCCTAAGAGCATATTGAGAGAGGCATGAGAGAGCCAGAGGGGTTAGTGTTTTGGCAGCAACACAAGTTAAAGTACCTCCTATTGGGAATTTCAGAAGACTGTAGGATTGTCAGGCTGGGAGTGGTGGGTACTGACACTGCACTAAATGGTAGAGGAGAGGTATACCGTGTTTCCCCTGGTTGGCCAGTGTAAAGCACTTGTGGCCCATGAGCCCAATGCAAGCATGGGCCTGGTGCGCTTGGCATCTGAAGAAGGGATGGGCTACCAGAGGTGGGTAGGGACTAGAAGAGTTACTTTGTCCTAGATAGGAAGAGGGAAGTTCAGACAGCTGGCGGCAGCAGCTGACGACCTGATACAGGACATTTGGGAATGAAGTACCCGGAATGGCATGGGGAAGGGAAGGTGCCTGACGCACCAAACGGCCCTATACAAGGCAGACCAGGAAAGGAACTTCCCATGAGCCTGATGAACATACTCCAGGCCTACAAAAGCATACTGATGACCCTGTGGCAGTCCCTGTTGAAGAGGACTGTCAGTATCGACTATTTTGTGAAGGCACAAGGAAATAACATTCCTGTTATCCCCCCTCCCCTTTTTTTTCTGAATTCAGCAGCGAACAGCTGAAGGAGTATAGGAGCAAGAGTCTAATTGCAATGATGCGACGTCCAGGAGTAGGCTCATAAATACAATAATCCTGGGCACCAGATCTCCGTGGCGTACGGAATTAGGCTCATATTGGCTTACATGACCTCGTACCACTGGAAAGAGCCCAGCCGGTATGGCACCAACCCTAGGTCTGGGGACGGGCAAAGGTGTGAGTCAGGAATGGGGCTCTGGCAGGAAGGGCCCCTAGGGAGAAAATGAGATATTCTGGAGGAGGGAGCTACGTCCTCCACGGGGACGGAACGAAGGTCTGCCACCCCAAAAGTGTACATCCTGCCATCTCCTCAAAGAGGCTTCCAATTTATCTGCAGTGTCTACTACAAGTGTGCTACTGGTGTCATTAGATCTTACCCTAAGAATGAAATCTATCAGGGGATGGCTAGCTCCCGAATTGCCAGTGGCTGGACGAAATCGTGGCGGGCATCATATGAGGTCTATCCAGTGAGGAAGACCCTTAGGAGTCGCGCAGGATGGAAGCATAAAACCAAGAAGCAACCAGTAGGGCTAGAGAACCCCCGGAGCCTGATGAAAAAGAGGGGGTTGTACACATGGGACACCCGGACAGGGCTGTCCCGGAGCTAGGCCGGAATGACCATGATGCTATGGCCGTCTGGGGGGGGAAGGGGGGGGGCTACAGGAGGGTCCCGCCTGGTAAAAAAGGTGATGACTGGGACCAGACTAGTACCCCGCCTACAGGGGTGGTCTGTGGACCATGCCTATGGAGCCCAGCCGAGGTGCACTTCACCAGCCTTGGACCCTTGACTCTGAGGATAACAACATCTTGCCTGCCCACTGAGCTGACTAGGCGGCTTTGACTGCGAATTTAGTGAGGAAGGCAGAGACACAAGTGTGTTCAACTCTGACTGAGTGACAAAAGTGGTGGGAGAGGAACATCGATATTACCACCTCATTTCCTCTGACAGCCATCACCTGAGAGCCCCCAATTTGAATGGAAAGGAATGGGCACATTAGAGCCGGGGAGGAAGAGGAGGGGAAAGTAATACCAGTCCACCTCATCAAAGAGACCCCGCGTACGGATGTTCGGTCTCCATGGCGCATTCTGGGTGGCTGTGAACAACAGGCCCAGAGAGGTAAAAGGGAGCCACTGTCTGTTAGGATAGGCAGAAACGAAGCAGGGCCCCCGTTGGCGCAACCCCTCAGCAAGTTGTTCACCATGCTGTGAACCAGCTGGCAGTAGCGAGTGTAGGGGTTTCATCGCTGGCATGGGGCCCACAAATGAGTTATTAAGGCCTGCGTCCATAGACAGGCTCCGGCCCGCATGTCTGATACTGGACAGGCAGGAGCGATATGCCTGCTCTATGGGTTCAGGAATGGGTTGCCATATCCCAAGCTGGAGGCACATATCTTAGGGCATTGGATGGGGTTGATCAGATGCAAGCTGTTTAATCTGGTCCCGTTAGTGACAATCGGAAGGGGTTAGGGCAGCACATAAGAAGGGTAGGGAGGGTCTCCTCCCTCCACCACCACTTTCGGGGCAGGGGAGCAGATGGGAAAGAAACAAGGGTCAACAAGGGGGCCTCTGACCACCTGGTTGGGGGCTGCAACAGTAGTACTTTGTCCACGGGGAAGCATGCGGGAGTGACGCTCCACTGTATGGAATAGTCACAGTAAAAGGGAGGGCGCCGTTTAGTTCAGAGTTGGGATCAATGGGGTGATACGCTCTTCAATGTCTGGAGTGTACTCCATGAACCCTTATGCCTCCTGAAAGGTGGAGGAGCTGCCACCCAAAGTGGGGTCTGTGTACGGAGCGTGATAGTGCCCTGGGGCAAAAACCATCCTCTAACGGATGCCCACGGGACTTTGACCGCAGATCCCATTGTGATCGCTATGGTAGTCAAAGAGGGTGATGGAGGGGTAAAGTCCCCACATGTGTTGACATAATTCAGGTAAACAACAGAGTATGGCTATGTGCCCAACCTTAATCCTACCTGAAGGAAGGGAGGCTACTTAACCTCTGAACTGTCCACCCTCACCCAGAAGGAGAGGGAGAGGGGGAGGAGAAGGCTGTCTGTGAACTTGGACGAATGGTACTGAGGCAGAGGGCACTTCACGGCAGCGTTTAGATGGTAGACAGCATGGCTGTGACCATAGACAGGAGTGCTGATTGATCTGTCGGGATCCCTCTCCAGAGTTTTACTGGGAAGGGCCTTGCCGGGAAGTTCCTCCAGATGAGTTTCAAACTGAAGTTATGGTGATGAGGATTAAGTCCACACCAGTAACTATTGAGGAGAGGGAGGGGGAGTCAGCCTACTATGGGGCCAGAGGACATGGAAGAGGCCCTGTCAGGGGAAGACCAAGATATTTTAACCACCCCCCACCCCGGGGTTCACAAGCAGTCCCCAAGATGGCCAAGGTCTCTTGTGGGAAGAGGGAATCGCCCCCAAAGAGGAGATCAAGGGCCACCTGCTGAGAGGCCGGGGGCATTCTGGCTTCCCGAAGCCAGGCTGCTCGGCAAAGGGTTACCACTGTGGCCATAGTGAGGGCTGCCATATCCACCGCATCCCAGACTGACAAAAGGAGGTCCTGGGAGTCTATTTTATCTTCCTCCAAGAAGGCATCATACTCTTCCCTGGCCTTGGGTCAGAGCAGATGCCTCTAAATCTGTTTATTGACTCCCACACGTCCAACACGTATCTGCTTGTTAGGGCCTGATTGTTCATGACCCGCAACTGGAAGGCCAAGGAAGAGTATACTTTCCTTCTCAGTAGCTCTAACTCCCTTGCATCCCTTGATGTCAGGAGGGGATCGCAGGGAGTCTGTCCCGGCCTCAGGCCACCTCTATAACTGCACGAAATGGTACTGGGTGCTGGGCGGGTGAGGGGAACTCTGACCCCAGGACCCTGTATTTGAGGCCCGCCATGTCTGAGACCAGGGAGATGGAACCCAGGTTTTGCCAGCAGGAGGAGGCCAGGTCCCAGATGCTAGGGTTGAGGGGAACTGTGACTGGTTCCGCTGAGGAGAACACGGCGCCGAACGGGGCATCGGAGGGTGCCTCAGAAGATTTGACTTCCATCCCCATGTGGGCTGAGACGCGGCACAAAACATCAAAATGCTCCGACAGCTTGCCCATGTAAGAGGATGATATTGGGTTTAAGGCTCTCCCCGGTGCTGAGGGTGGTACCGGTGTGGTCGCAGGGGCCTCCTGTGGTGACCATTTGTGAGGGCGGTACCGGAAGGGCAAAGGCACCGAGACCTGACTCCGAGGCCGTTTAGAGCCCTTTGAAGCCCCTTCCCCCAGGCTGGAACAAGGGGAAGCATCTTGGGACCCAGGGTGCAGTACCGGAGACAGCAGGGTGACATGCTGCTGAGGAGACAGCTCCATGGTACCCCTAGCCAATGGGGTGATGGGCTCTGGAGCTTCAGAGCCTGGGGCCAGTGGCAAGGAAGGAGAGCAGTGCCGCTTGTGTTGGGCCCAGGCCCTCAACATGAAGGCCAGTGCAGGGAGCAGGAGGAGCGCCCTGGCAGCCTCCACTGCCTCGGGGGTCAACGGGATTGGCACCGACCCCAATCTGTCCAGGGACAGCCCCGTGTCAAAGATGCGGGGCTACATCAGCGCCCCGGAACTGGGGTCAAATGTGACCAGTCCCGGGAAGATCCCCATGCGGGAGATGCAGGGCTGTGTCGGCACCGTGGTACCGAGGTCAGTACCATACTTGTCCTGCAGCCCCTGTCGGCACAGTTCCAGAGGAGGTTCTGAAGCCTCAGGAGAAGAGTGCAGAGCCTGCTTGGCGGCCAGGGCACAGCACCTTTGCTCCCTGTCCTTGATTGTCCTTGGCTTGAAGGACAGACAGATGGAGCATGCGGCGACCATTTGGCTTTTGCCCAGGCACCGGAGGCACTTCTCATGGGGATCGTCCCTTGGAAAGGCCTTGCCACAGTTGGCACAGGGTTTGAACCCCGGAATGGTGGACGATCGAGTAGCATGATGTTCTGGTCCAGGAGGGGAGACCTTCTTCAGTGGAACTAAGTCCACAAATAGGTGCTCCCAGTCAGGCAAAAACACTCACACAGCGAACGAAGGACAGGCTGCTTGCGGATGCAAGGAGTGGGCAGTTCCACAACCGATGCGAAGGTGGAAGAAATGAAACTGTGGAGGGGCCGGACGGCGGCCACATACATAGCCACGGGGTGTCGTGGGGGGTGGTGGCCGCCTGCCCTCTTCTGACAGGCTAGGGCAAAAAGATCCAACCAATGCAATGCTCCAGCATGGAGACACATATTTCTGAATGTATCTGAGCAGCGCTCGAAGAAGAACTCATGACAGCTCGATCCAAATTTATTTCCTATGACTATCTCTTTTGTAATGTCCTCATGACTTACCAAGACCAAATCTAAAAGTGAATTTCAATTAACTGCAAGGGACTTTGGATCAGGCCTATTGCCACAACTGCTTTTGTGTCTGTTTCTTCTGTTGAAATCCGGGTTAAATCAGAGAGTAGCTCAAAACATCACAGAATCTATAACTAGTTTACTGGTCATGGATCAGAAGGGAAAAATGAAGAAAACTATTTAGCATGAAATACATTTGAGGAGCTGTCAATTGACTTAAGTCAATTATTTTTAAGTTATTGCTGCCTTTCTTAAGGTAACAATCTGGAGAGCACTTGACTGCTGAATTTCTTCATCTCCCATTCTTGCCCATTTTAAAAGCATTCTTTACACTGACATAACCTTAACATTTTCAGCTTCGAAGAGTGTGAAAACCCCTAACGCACTAGGTGGGCACCGGCCTCACCGGATTAACTAAAGTAGGTCCACTTATCTACCAATCAAACATTTTTGGCCTGAAAACACACACACAAGCCAAGGTTTTAATGTGACTAGCCAGAAGAACCACCAGAGGCGAGTCAAGTGCCCATCTATTAAGTATGCAGAATGAGAGCTCTCAAAATCCACTTGTCCTCACTTGTGCTCTGCTTATTAATGCCTCAAGCCAGTCAACACTTAGGCACAGATTTTCATTCCTGTGAGTAACCGCCTTGCCTATAAACGAATTCCTCACAACTAATGCTACTTATGTAAAATATTTGCAGGATCAGTCCTTATACTGGTAATGCATAATCCTTCTCTCCTTTGTATGATGTATGACCCTGCTGGTTAAGTTTACTAACTATTACTACATACATTATGATACCTCTCTAAATTCCCCTTCAAGAGTGGGAACCTACAAGGGCTGTACAAAACAGCAGAGACCATCTGTGCTCTGAAGGATTTATAATCTAAATGTGTGCATGTTCCCTAGTCAAGAGTCCTTCTTATGCTGCTAGATTCCCCTTTTATTTCCCAAGTGCCCAGTGTTTTGAATAAGAAAACCCTATTATAAGGTTGTTTATTAGCCTAGCACGCCTGTATGATGGGATTGATGGCCACTCTTATGACTGTCTATACACTTCATTTCATGTGGCCTTTGATGCATGGGACTTCCCAGCAGAATTAAGCCAGAATACCGGTATCCATTTTAACTCCACATCCTTCCTCTCGATCAACCTTTTCTGTGATACCTACAAAGAAATCAGCCAACTAATGATATACATATACAGTCATGGGAAACTGCTGTTTGGTTGGTTGATTGGATATTTTTAAGTCAAAGATGATTCAGGAACCACTGATATAAGACCATGTTATATAGATTACTTTGGTCACCTTCATCTTCCCCTTCCTATTTTTAGTCATATTTGCTTGTTACATTTTGCATCAAATTAGACTGCTAATGTTTCAAGGCTGGAACTATGCCAGGCTGCAGAATGGAGCCTCATTCCCAGCTGCGTTTAGACTTTATAGCAATATTAATAATAAACATTTAAAAAAAAATAAAGGTTTCATTTTTTTAAGACTGCAAGGAGTTCTTAAATGAGATGTAAAGAACAGATTAATTTCATAACATCTTGTGATGGAAGAGTCATAGCATTACTCTTTTATATCTACCTGAAGGAAAGTGATAAGACAGACAAAATTTGAAAGTTCCAATTAAATTTTTTAAAAAATCCTAAAGAGTTACAGGATTTACAGGACATCATTCATAAGTTTCTGTATCTCCTATTTAAAGTCGACAGAAAACTGAACCTTGGAAACATGGCAGTAAGTTACTACACTGAATGTCAGTAAGCTCTGTGGGACATCAGATAGACTTGGTTCCCAAAAGACTGTCTGGAATGCTTATAACAACATCGCTTTGCTCACTGCAAAAATAAAACCATTTTGAGTCTTTGCTTAATGCTGGATGTTTTAGCTGCCTGTGTCATGACTCACTTCTGCCCTGAAAAACCATTAAGATAAGCAACTTAGCGTTCCATACCTTAGAACCTGCCAAAATGTTGCTCAGCATTTTCGTCCCTTGTCCGATACCGACCACTGGAAACACAGAAAGAGAAATATTACAGTCTTGTGTTCCAATAACTAGATTCACTCTCGCTACACTCACCATCACAGCTCACTGCCATATATCACACTAGTCAGAAATACCACACATCCTACACTGCTAGCATATAGATGGCCTTAATTACCACAATCAGCTGAGGTTGCTTTGTTTTTTAAAGGTATCAAAAGATAAAGATACTGCCTTAGCAAAAATACCTCTGACATTTATTCTACTCATTGAGGAAAGGAAGAAAGTATAAGCAGCAGAAAATGGATAAGCTTTGCCTAGTGATGAAATGGTTTAATTCTATCCTGTGATTGGATTTGATTTATTTATTTTTGCAGTGCTTTCAGTCATAAGTAAAGAATGACATGGTACCATTAACTGCGGCTCTGAGATCCAATCTGATCAAGTCTTTGGCAAGATTCATTATTAGTGAGCCAAAACTATCACTGTAGCTAATAGACCATTTCAAGGTTATAAGCAGCTTGCAGAAACACAGCCAAGGTAGGAGCAAATACTAATGGAATCACTTTGGCACTGAAGGGACTAGGGCAAAAAGTAAAAGAGGCAAGAGGTCCCTGAGTCTCTTGCTAGGATCATGTTTAAATTAAACAAGCAGGCATGTGTGGCCCACTGGCTTTTTCAATTTTAAACTACATTTTGACATGTCAAAGCAATTAATCAAATTTTCATCAAAGCAAATGAGTAGAAAAGTCTCTTTACTGCATTAGAATTTACTTTAAAACTTCCTACAGTAACATGCTTTTCTCTACAAATTTTTTCCATTGGTTTTCTGCCTATACAGCATTAAGCAGTAGTAGTTAAACATAAAGACAAAGATAAGGAAAACAAAGATACATTGTCACCACACATTTTGTAAAACAGTACACTTCATGATATCCCCTACATGAAGCAGTACTGGGGTGTAATCCAATATTGATGAAAAATGGTCATTAATTTATTTTTATACTGCTAGATTAGTGTATGATCTTCCCTTTACTTGGTTTTAGGACATTCATTTATTTCCACGTGACAGCTCATGTGTTCAAGTGTTTAGCTGCTAATTTAATTAAATTTTTGTACCAATTAAGTGATCATAGGAAGTCTCTACTTTCAGCCAACCAGTGATAGGAACCAAAAGTGCTGAAGAGGAGATCTCCTTAGCCCTAATACCAAATACATTACTGACAAGTGTTTGCACATGCTCTGGAATACAAGTTTACAACTTCTGAGTTGCTCTAATGGTCCAGATTTTTCTTCATATGCTATTTTGAATGATGTATAAAAGTGCTCTTGTGCCTTCTATACCCTAGCTGACAAAAGTTAATTACAAGTTGTAAATGCAGGAACTGTTCTGTCAAATGACAAACAAATCTATCCTTAAAAGAAAGGACACCTCCCCTCGTACATGACACTAATTTGGTACAGACATGATTAATTCTAGAAAGCAAAATCTCTTAAAAATACTTGTGTTCTAGAAAAAAAAATCTGATTGTGTAGTCAGGATATTCGAAAAGAGAAACAACATTTAGACTGCATTATCCGAGTTAGAGGCCAAATATTAAAAAGAGGACCTCTTTAGTACACCCACCCTGCTCCTGGTGAGGGAAATACCAAAAAATTCTGTATTATCCTTACTGAAACAATTTTTGATAATTGCACTGAAGTCTTCAAATAGTAAGAACAACATTTGTGGTCGGACATTTTGCAGTGTGGATGCAGGTCAAGCCACAGAACCAAGATGGAAGGTCTGTGTTGTGCTGTAGGGAGATGTTGGCAAGGCAGTGAAACCTGGCTCCAGCAACTGTAAAGCCAGATTTACAGTGCTATGTGGATGCATAAGCAGTGGCTTGGAAACACTGAGTCCACAAGCTTCAGTCCTACAGCCTTAGACATATGCCAAGTACAAACAGAAATTCATCTTTTGAGAAAACATTATATCTTGGTTCAGAAACCCCCAGCAAGCACGCCGAACTTAGCATGTGAGCCTATGCACAATGACACACAGGGGTCCTGTCCCAGCAGCGCCACAACTGCTCTCCCTGCTGGCCCTGCCACGTTACTCCTGTTCCTTACTGGCCCCGCTCCCCAGCTGGGGGGGGACAGGGTCAGCAGGGAAAAGGAGAGCACAGCTCCTGTCCCTTTCTGGTCCTGCCCCTGGCACTTACTGAGGGTTCAGGGGATACAGCTGGCAAACATTGCTGCCCCCACATCTACATGTTTGCACTACACTCAGCTCCAGGGTACCCAAGCATCTTTTTAGAACTGGGTAGCAGGTGGCTCCAATATTTAATAAATCAACGGGAGAAAACTGGAAAGTTGTAATGCACAAGGAAGTAATGCATAAGGGTATAAGAAGATAAAACAGGAAGATAATGAAACTAATAAAGGGAAGTTTTAAGGTGGATATCAGACAATACTCCTGACAGGAAAAACAAGTCTGGGAGAGAGGTTTCACAGTATGTCTACACTGCAACAACAGATTTGTGGCATCACATCTCAGAGCCTGAGCTGAACTAGTGAAATTCACCCCTAGCCATATGGACAAGTTCCAAAGGGGTAGCCACGGCAGTCTAGCTCAGCAAAAACAAACAAGGAGTCTTGTGGCACTTTTAAAGACTAAAATACATTTATCACATGCAATAAACACATTTGTTAGCTACTCTTTAGAAGTACCACAGGACTCCTTTTTTGTTTTGCCCATACGGACTGATCTTAACTCAGAAAAACTTCCATGCAGCACCATTCCCCAGCTTGTGCTCAATTCTGAGAGGAAAGATGGGGATTTCTGCCTCGACAAAATGATTAAAACAGATTTTCATACCCAGATGCTTGTACAGTTTCTTCCTTTCTCCTCCCACCTTCCACTATTCAAAATTATGCACAGTTCACGTAACTACAGTCTGTCCCCCTTTAACTCCTATTCCAGGGGAGAACCTAGGCCACCAGGGGGCACTATCAGAAGCATGTGGTCTAAAAGAGGGGTCTCAGACTCATGAACCCCTAAAGTTGTTTCCTGCAGCTCACAACGACACTTAGAAATTCTCAAAACTGATAATGCAAAATTTAAAGTGTGTTGTCTTCCTGATGATAGCTCCATCTTGAACGGAAGTAATTCTTTCTTTCCTACTCTTGGCATATATATTATACTCTTCATTTTTCCATTTTGACTGTATTTCGTATTGTTGTAAGAAAAGGTTTCAGTGGTGCATCTCTCACGCTAATATATAGTCCTCATGTGGCCCTTGTGGTGATAACGAGTTTGAGACCCCGGTCTAAAGTTTTCCAAAGACTTCCCACTAGAGCCAGGCTGCTCTTAATAAACTGTAATAGGTCTTAATTAAACATTGCCTAGTGATCTCTCAAACCCTAGAATATGAGTGGAAAGAATGCTTTCATGAAGCCGCTACAAATATGGCAACAGGCTCCTTATTTTGGTTCTGCGCCTACGTTCATGTCAGCACATCACTGACTAAAATGGAACTACTTACAGGTGTAAACTTATGTCAACAGACAAATGCTGGTAGGAACATGGCCTTGCATTATATTAATAAAATTCAAATGGGAAGCATTTCACGGGACAGAAAGGTCTGATATCAAGCAGTGAGAAAGGAACAGAACACAGATTTTGAAATTTGATGCCAAAGATGCACAAACCAAGAGAGGAGGTTTAGTAGCCTCAAAAGGCTGCTTGTGATGCTGCTTTGTAGATCAAAGAAAGCTTCCCCTATCACTGCAATCTTCTGACAGCAACAGTTAACCAAACTGCTATGCAATTTTTCTGTCTTATTCCTTCTCCTCCCTAAATTATTTCTTTTGCCATCTTTAAAAATTTGAAAGCATTCATGCCCACCTTCCTACCGATTTTGTGCTTTTCCATTTGGCTCACATTGATTTTTCCTCCGTGATTGAAACCAAACATTCTCTGCCCTTGCGAAGCATTGATTGGCAACATATTAAGGTGACGTACTTTCCTGTCTTTACCAGACACACACCAGGCTTGAATACATTTTGTCATGCCACAGGCTCAAGTGCTAAAGCCTACTGGATGCTGGAAGACAGTAAGAGAAGCAATTAAAAAGCATCAGTGATCTTTTTTTTGTTTTGTTTTCTGGATCAATGCTGGTGACCTCTCACAAGAAATAATGCACTCAATAGGAATATCTGTGTAAGGCAGAGAACTTAAAACGATAGTCCTGTGGCACCATAAAGACAAATGAATTTCTTTGGGCCTAAGCTTTCAGATGACAAAGTATTTGGAGCCCATGAAAACTTAGGGCCAAAGAAATTTGTTAGTCTTTATGGTGCCACAGGACTCTCATTTTTGTTGTACATAAACTAACATGGCTACCCCTCTGGAACAGAGACAATGTTCTTCATCAAAAGGCAACAAAGTGTAATAGGAAATTGGAACAAACAGAGCTAAGGTTTACTTCAAGTCTACAGGAGTTGCATTTTATAGTGCATGCAGGCAAAGGAGAGAGACAGTTACCAATCTATGGGCAGCCATTAGCAAGAGGCTGTTTCCTCATGGTTCAGCTCTGAAAAGTGACTATATCAAAACTCACTGGATCTGTTCCAGTAGCATATTGAAAGTCACATCACTTGACTTAAATTACAAACACAATTCCTGATTTTATTCCTTTTAGCCCTGCAGAGCAATACAGCTAAGGCTATGCAAACTGCAGATTCTCCTCTATTTCACTCTTCAACAAAATTATTGGTGGTGATGAGCAAGAGGGGCACAATCCATCTTGACTCTCAGAACCAAGGCTGAGTTTGCAATAGCCAGCAATTCCCCTTCCATTACCAGTAAACTAAACACACGATATGGAAATCGCCGTGAGATAGTAAACATGGAATCTCATCGCCGTCTGTTATCAGATGGGATATTTTTCACTTCCTGCCCTAAACTGTTATATTGCTGCATTCCACAGCTGAACTTAATCTTACACATCTTTAGTTTCTAAAGGAATTTTGGGGATTTCGAGATTTAAAAGGTTCCACAGAAATATAAAGAATTATGACTGCACCACCACACTACAGAAAATTGAATCAGCTACAAAACAACTGTATAGCCAAACAAGAATATTTGTTTTTCAGGCCATGAGAAGTACAATTTGTCAGATAAAAACAAGGGCAATTATTGAAGACACTCAAATTTTCATTACCCAGAACTCCTGCAGCTGAACTATCCAGGGTCCCACCATGTCCAATCTTCAAAATCTGTTTTTTCCTTTTTCTTCCACATGTTTTTATACCAGCTTCTGCAAAAATAAATCAAGAAAACCCATTACAGCACCACCTCAGAACACGACAACACACAAAAATCTGAGTTTTTATGTTGCAATATATCAAAAACCACCAAATAAATTCAATGGAAATAGTTCTTCTCCATGCTCTAATTAAATCATGACTTTAGGAATATAGTAATTGCCCTACTGGATAAGACAAATGGTTCACACCCAGCAATTTCCTGTCTCTGAAAACTAATAATAAATAATCTTATGCATCATCATAAACAGAAGTGTCAAAGGAAGGTACAAGAAATACCAGAGTGCAGTTTACCTGATTTGTTTCATTAGTGAAACATGTTGCACTACGATCAGCAGAACACAGCCACAGAAAGCAGCTATCACCCATACTGAGCGTTTTTGCTTTATTTGATTGCACGTCACTGGCCAAATGCCACTCGGCTAATCGCATGGTTTCTGTAGGGATGCCTCCATGCCACTGAATGGAATTAGCTCATTGTTCCATCGGGTGTCAAAGCATATAAACAGTATCACATGGGGGGAAAATACAACCAGCCTGTTACAGTCCAAACTGGGAACTCCACAGCCTTCACTCCTTGAAACAGAGACATTCAGCAGACTCTCCAGGCCACTATAAACTTTGAAAGCTAGTCAATGAAATAAGTAGTTGCAAGGGCTAACCCCCAAGTCCCAATACAATTTCTATGGTTTTATAACCACACTTTTCCTTTTATTTCAAGTGTTTCTTTCTCTTCTGTTATAGTGAGAGAGCTTTGAAACTGGCTATGAACAAAATGCTACTCCAGTAATTATGTTGCAGGCATTAACCCAGCATGGGGAACCATAGGGGTCAACCCAAGTGCCTGCACCCTCACTAGGTCTCTGCATGGGAGAGGGATTCTGCACTTTCCAATTCAGAACTAGAGTCTAGAGCAAGGGTCTCAAACTCAAATCCCCATGAGGGCCACATGAGGACTAATACGTTAGCCCAAGGGCTGCACCACTGAAACCTTATCATACAATGATATTGCAAATATTGGTAATGACAGTGTCATTGCAGGCCACAGGAAATAGCTTGAGGCTGCATGTTTGAGACCCCTGGACTTGAGTCTCCTGCAATCTAAGACACCAGTCAAGTGCAAGTCTCCATCATGTCATGTACTATGTACAAGACGATATGGTCAACCCTAAATCCTATCCTGCAATTCAATATGGAGCGGTGGAGTAGGCAGCGATCAGGAGTCCAACTGAAGTCAGTGGGGTTTGGTTCAGCCGAAGATTTGTTCCAACCCTTTTATTCACTTGGGCTCCTCAGGTCCTAAGCCTGAAGATCTGTTCTACTCAGACAGACCCTTGTGCCTCTTCGTGGGACTGAAATGATTTCAGTGGGACTCCATGGAGGCATAAACATCCACCAGTATGAAATGTACTGCGAGACTAGCCCTGCCCCGGAATAAACCCTCTGAAAAATGAAGGAGGCACATTTTCTGGCTCTCTTTTTCAGTGACAAAAGCGATAGGGACTTCAAAAAGGGAGAAGCAACATGTCCCTATGTGTTGGGGTTTAGATATCACCTGTGTTTGCTGGAATATCAAATCACTCCTGATAAGGCACATTCAAAAAGAGGAGGCCCAAACATATATCAGAAGCTTGAGAAAGCCTCACTAGGTGAACACAGATAGATCTTGTATTTGTGATGTCTGTATTTAATTTTAGGCCAGTTTTCCCAGCATCTACATCCTGTAACAAATGATTTTTGTCTATATGCCTTTTAACAAACCTATACAAATCTCATTTTCTCTCCTTAATGTACCCCTCTTTAGAATCTTCCAGCTCTGCAACCCTGGAAAATCTGGATTTTCAAACTTACTTTTAACATGCACATCAGCAGGCTGGATTAAGACTCTTGCAGGCTCTAGACTGTTAGATTCTGTAACCCCACCACCACCAGCACCAGCACACACACTGGGTGGGGTACTCAGCCCCCCATGCTAAAGCAGACTGGAGGATGCACAGCTGTCCAGTCCCTCGCTGGAACAGATGCTCAGCCTAAGGCTGAAGTGGATCATGTCGCTGCTGGGGCAGGCTGAGCTAAGAGCCACTCCATGAATCCTAGCAGCCAGTGCATGCTCCAGCACAGTCAGCCAGTGAGCCAGCTGGTGCTGCTGTGGGGGCAAGGCAGCACCAAGGTGCAGGCAGATGGTGATGTGCAGAGGCTCGGCTGGGACTCAGGCCTGCCTGGGAGCAAGACAGGCCAGCACAAGGGACTGGGAACACTGAATGTGGTCAGCGCTCCAAACCTGGGGCAGACCGGCCAATCGGGGCTGGGGCTGATTTCTGTAAAATGTCAAGGACTTGGGCTGCAGCCCTTTAAGCCCCTGCCTTAATCCAATCCTGCATGTCAGGTAGCCTCATGGTTATCTCCGTGCACAAAACAAGGAGAGGGCACAAAGAAACTGTGGGTTCAAATCGCACACCAATTAGAGAGTATGAACAGTAAAGGTGGAAACTGCTAAGCAAGATAGCAGTTTGCGCACAGAAAACCCTTACCTGATCCTGGGGTGACTGAAATTGATGAATTACACTAGCAAAATTGGCTGGCAATACAAAACTACTCAAGATAGTTAAGTTCGAAACTAACTGTGAAGAGCTACAAAGGGATCTCACAAAACTGGGTGACGGGACAACAAAAAAGCAGATGAAATTCAATCTAGATAAACACAAAGCAGTGCACTTTGCAAAACTTAATCCCAACTACGCAGAAAAAATTATAAGCCTAAATTACCTGTTATCACTCAAGAAAGAGATCTCATTTTGGATTACTTTCTGAAAATATCCACTCAATGTGCACCAGTCATCAAAAGAGCTAACATCATGTTGAGAGTGATTAGGAATGGGATAGATGATAAGATGGAAAAATATCATATTCCCTCACTATAAATCCACACTATGCTCACATCTCAAATACTGCAAGCAGATCTTCTGCTTGCCCCATCTCAAAAAAAGCCACCACAACCATACTGGAATGGGGAAAAAAATACATAAAAGGGCAAGGGTGTATGGAACAGCATGCATGTGAGAAATTAATAAAACTGGGACTTTTCAGTTTGGAAAAGAGACAATTAAGGTGAAATATGACAGTGGTCTATAAAATCAGGACAGGCGTGCCGAAAGTAAACAAGGAAGTGTTATTTATCCCTTTTCATAATACAAGCTCTAAGGGCTACCAAATGAAACTAATAAGCAGCAGGCTTAAAATGAACAAAAGGAAGTATTTCTTCACACAATATATAGTCAGCCTATGGAACTCCTTGACAGAGGATGTTGTGAAGGCCCAAACTATAATGGGGGTTCAAAAAGAACTAGATATGTTCATGAAGGATATCCATCAATAGCTATAGCCAGGATGCGCAGGAATGCAACATCATGCTCTGAAGCAGGGGTCTCAAACTCAAGTCACTACAAGGGCCATATGAGGACTAGTACACTAGCTTGAGGGCCGCACCTCTGAACCATTTCATACAACAGCAATTGCAAATATTGGTAACAGTAGTGTCATTGCAGGCCACAGGAAATAGCTTTAGGGGCCACATGTTTGAGACCCTCTGCTCTGAAGTGTCCCTGACCTTTGCAAGCTGGGAATGGGCCAAAAGGAAATGGATCACTTGATGACACACCTAGGGTTACCAGCTGCCAGGCAAAAGGAAGACATGTCCTCCTTTTTACCTTCATGGCCTCTGTCCGGAAGGCATTTTAAAAATACATGATTTTGTCTGGCTTTTTACTTACAGGGGTTAAAGCATGCTGGAACGCCCAGAACAACCTATTTTTAGGGGGGAAGCGTTCCAGGACCCCCTAAAAACAGAATATTACATTAATACTACATTTACCCCATATGTCCTCCAATGTCCTCCTTTTCATACTTCCCTGTCCTCCTTTCCACGCTTTGGTATCTGGTAACCTAAATACACCTGAACTGGCCAGTTTGACTATATCTAAAGGGATGGTGGTGTTAGTCTAGTCCAGCAAAAAACCCAAGGAGTTGTGTGGCACTTAAAGACTAACGGATTTATTTTTCGCATGAGCTTTCGGGGGAGAAAATCCCATTTCGTTCTGTAAGTTCACCCATCTTTGAAGCATCTGACGACGTGGGATTTTCTCCCACAAAAACTCACACGAAAAATAAATCCGTTAGTCTTTAAGTGCTACATGACTCCTTGGGTTTTTTTTCCACTGTTTGAAGACTGACTTCAGAGCTAGGTTTCCCACTAGTCCGACCTAACATGGCCATTCTTACATTTCAGAAGCCCCCAGTCTCTGCACAAAGTGTAACTGATGAGCTGGCTATTTGACTGCCATCCATGCATGCACTGCCCACCCACTAGCGTCCAGACCTGCCTCCTCTCCCCAGTAACTTCCCCCATCTTCAGAGCATCTGACGAAGCAGGATTTTCTCCCACGAAAGCTCATGCGAAAAATGAATGTTAAAGTGCCACACGACTCCTTTTTTTTGTTGAACCATCCAGCCAAACCTCCCCAGCCCAGCTCCTGCCCTTCCCTGCAGTACCTGCCAGCAGCTTCTCCTTCAGCTGGTTGAGCACCCCAGCTGAAGTGGGCCCTTTGGGTTTATACACAGCAAACAGCCCATTGAGAGACAGAAGCTTAGCAGCTGCTGCACTGGCCATGACCTTCCCCTGCACCCGCAGCTGCTCCGTCATGCTCCCGGCGGAGCAGGCAGCGTGCAGGGCAGACACCGGCCCGGCTCTCTGCAGCCTTTGCTGGCGCCAGCCGCTTCCCGGTCACTGGCGCCACGTGGGGCTCGCGCCGTCTCCGCCCGCCCCGCGCTCCGGGCTGCGTGAACAGCTATTGGCTCGCGCGGCGTTCGAATCGGAACGTTCTGTCGGCCGCAGCGTTCCATTCCCGGGGGCCGGATGGAATCTTTGCCCGCAGCGCGCGCCGCTTTGCTGAAAGCCCCGGCCCAGGCTGGGCGCTGCGGCGGGCAATGCACCCATCTCTCGCACCGGGCACGCCGCTCCCGTCCTCGCACGCTTGCTGCTTAACAGGGGCTGAGCTGGAGGGAATTTCTGGCTCCCCTTAAAGTGAAACCAGCAGCTGAGGGAGGAAAGGGGGGAGACTTTTTAAAAGTTTATCACTTTAAAGCACTGAAAGCTTCAACCTTAGGTTAGTACCGACCAAAACACAGGTTTTGATTCTCAGCCAGTAGAAATGAGGCAGTGCCTGTAAATTTCCAAAGGGATAGCCGTGTTAGTTTAGTCCAGCAAAAAAAAAAAACAAGGTGGTGCTTAAAGACTAACATTTATTTTTCGCATGAGCTTTCGTGGGAGAAAATCCCACTTCATCCTTGGGTTTTTTTTTAGTGCCATTAAAATCAACAGAGGTGCACCCAGGGATTTCCCTCCCTGAACTTCCAGGCACCCCCCTCCAGTTGTAAGCTAATAAGCGTTATACCAATTTAGTGAGCACCCTGCCCTAACACTTGCATCTCCTCTACCCCACCCCCATTTCAAGTCCTGGGGAGAATTCTGGGTGCACCGTGGTAAAGAGTCAGTCCTTCTCTCTGGCAGGACCAGGTATAATACCGGAAGAACATCAGCCAGCAGTGAAAACACTTTTGGATCCAGATCCTGCTCCTTCACAGGAATACTCACATATGGACAAATTCTGATAAGAAATAAACTACAGAGTTTTTAGACAATCAGGGTAATTAGCCACTGAAACAATTCACCTGGGAATGAGTTGGGTTTTTCTTCACCTGACATTTTAAAATTAAGTTTGGATGACTTTCTAAAAGGTCTTAAAGCTCAGATGGCCATTACAAGCTTAATGAGGAATTACTGGCTGAAATTCTATGTCCACTGTTGCTCAGGAGTTGAAATTGAAAGATCACAGTAATAGTCTCATATTTATGAATCCATGATCATCCACACATGTATCGTCAAATGCCTGACAAAGTGGAATTCTCTTCTACAAAAACTTGATAAATAAATTTGTTACTCTTTAAAAATGCCACAAGACTCCTTGTTTGTTTTGCTACACATACATAAGTAGTTACAGGATCAAGGCCTAAATTTTGGGTAAATGTATTGGAATATTGCATAGTAGCTGGTGGGAATTAATTAGAAAATAAATGTGCTTGTTGTTACTTAATACGATGGAACCCCTCCAGCATCCTTTAATATAGAAAAGAAACAAGGAGTCCTGTGGCACTTAAAGACTAACAGATTTATTTATCACATGAGCTTTCATGGGAGAAAATCCCGCTTCATTAGACACTTTGAAGATGGGGAACTTACTTCAGAAGGAAGTTCCCCATCTTCAAAGTGTCTGACAAAGTAGGATTTTTTCGCACGAAAGCTCATGAAATAAATAAATCTGTTAGTCTTCAAGTGTCACAGGACTCCTTGCTTGTTTTGTTGAACTAGACCAGGGCCTAACCCTCAAATCACCATGAGGACTAGTACATTAGTCTGAGGACTGCACCACTGAAACCTTTTCAAACAACAATATTGCAAATATCAGTAACAACCATGTTGTCACGGGCCACAGGAAATAGCTTTAGGGGCTGCTTGTTTGAGACCCCTGAACTAGACTAACAACTGCCCCTTTGGAATGTGGTATAGAAGGTGCTGTATATCCTTCCCTATCAAGCTGGCTTAGGTCTCAGATTTGAGATGAGGTATTTCCTAGTTTATAGGCAACTTGATCTCTTGAAAATCACATCTGCAGGCTATTTACATATCTTGTACAAATAGTTGCGTCTTCTTTTCAAGATAAACATAAATGCAATTCAGACGTCATCATACGGCAAATATGGGTGTTATGCAAGGAGCTTTAGAGACCGTATATCAACCTATAACAAGATATACAACTTTCTGATTAGTTGGTTTGGAAAGCAGATCTCCCTTTGCCTCACCCATTGCAATGTTAGTCATTAGGCCTTTGATACCTGACTTAAAAGAATTATATTCCACAGAGTAGTTGGATAAGGCTATTAATCTTCTTTCGTTGAGTCCTGCAAAAAAGTATTAGTGGAACAGGCATTTTCCAGATTTAGTCACTGTAGAGTACTGCACTCAGGTTTTACTGTTCAGGCCTGATTCATGCACACATTACACTGGAAGGAACTCCCACAGGCTCTAATGGAATTTGGAGCCCTAATTTTCTCAGTAAGAGACAGGACAAGTTGCTTAGGCTGCAGGAACACACATAACCTAGAAGATAAGAACAAAGTGCCGCTTTTAGCAATGAATATTTGTATGGTTAGAGTGTTACAAGTACCCCCTGTGGCACATAAAGCTGCACAGGGACAAACTTACCTGGAGCACTCCCCTGTTAAATCAGTAAACAAGGTTGTGCCTGCCCAGAGCCCTGTGCAGGATCAGGGCCTATATGTACATATACAATTTCTGTGGCCTATAGTAGATTAATTATCTTGTGGGAACTGAATACAGAACTTCTGAATCCTACATCTAAGCCTATCCATCATTTTTTATCCTATATTGCTATTAAGGGTCTGATCCTGCAGGCTCAGTTTCCACTGACGTCAATACATAGGCCCGGCCACAACTGGGTCATTTGTTACAGTAAAATTCTGTATCCTAAAATCCTACTTAGTTGTAAATAATTTTATTTTTTAAATGAGCCTCTCTTTTAATAAAATCATGGATGCACACCAGGGGTCTCAAACACATGGTCCACGGGCCACATGTGGCCCCTAAAGCTATGTCCTGCAGCCCACAACAGCACTATTGTTACTGATATTTGCAATATCGTTGTATGAAAAGGTTTCAGTGGTGTGGCCCTCAGGGTAACATACTAGACCTCATGTGGCCCTCCTGGTGATTTGAGTTTGAGACCCCTGATGTAGACGGTGCTTTGCAGGTGCTAAGTAGTCTTCTATAGACAGGTCTTAGGAAAAAATAAACCTTCTGGAAATAAGACAGGAGTTAGCTATACAAACTGTTTGCGTAGTGCTCATTTACATAGCTATACTGGGATGATAAAAATATTTTCTATTTTCTTAAGGTTAATTCCCTAAGAATTAGTATGTGGGGTCATCACCGCTGATGTGTGAAAGTGAGGAGCCAGGATCCTCCCCTGCAAGACAAATGGACAAACCTGCACATATGAAAATGGTAGATGGGAGTTTTGCTGTTGATTTCAGAGGGTGGACGCAGGATTTATCCCAAAGCGTGGGGCACAAAGCCACCACCTCCAACAGTCTTGCTGCAAGACTCCCCTTTTACACGTGTCGTTTTGCTGTGTTAACTGAGCCATTTGGAAATGGGATTCTAACAATGCCTTAACTAAAAACAGTTTGAATTGTGTTCTAAAAGACCTGTAGAAGAAAGATGCCAATTTAAGGATTAAGATGTGAGCCACTTTATTTTTAGGTCAGTGAGTTGGCCTGAAAATGCTTTCTCATGTCTAAATGGATCTGGGAGGCTGACTACTCAAAAATGTGAACATCAGCTACACAGAGGTATCATCCATGGAAAGAAACTCTTGGCTTTTCACTAATGCAGTGGCTAGGGACTGTAAATAACTTTTCATTGAAGGCTAGGATTGTCAAACAACTTAAAGAAGTTAGAGACTCAAAGGACCTGACATTTTAAAGACAAAGCTTGCTTTGACTTCAGTGGGAATCAGTTACTGAACCAGTTACCTCAAGACCATTCGTGCAAATGTCTCATGGTGGTGATTTGAAATTCCTTGCAGTGTGCTCAGTAGCCTATTGGGAATGAAGTCTTGGTTTCAATCTGGTTTCCAGCTAACTAGGATCCTGTCACAAAAAGCACCACCACAACTGTCAACTCTGTACTGGCAACGTCAGTGAAGAGGCAAAGGCTGAATGGCAGTCCTTACAAGTGGCTGAAGTCCTGTAGTTACAAAGGTGGTTCAAATCCTCTGGTGAAGACAATGTAGTTACACTGACATATGCTTGCACTGAATCTGGCATAGTAATGTTTTTCTAGTGATAATGCATTTGGTTCTGTTATTTGACTTGCTGAGCTACAGAACGAATGCTCTTTCCAAAGAAGAAAAATCCATTATTGATTAGCTAATGTGGTAGTATTTATAACCCACTGCTTTCACCAGGATGCCCACAGGACAGAATAGAGAATGACATTTCCTTCTGCAGGTGAAGCTGGTTACTGCTCTGTCTGCTGTTGGAAAATGGCCTTTTCTAAAATGTTTTAAGAGAAATGATACTGGACTTCAGTGTTTTACAGCAGACAGTAGTGGAAATGTGTGACCAAGTATCAACCTTCAGTGACTCATTTTATGGCTCCCACTTTGTTTGCCAGGTCCATGTACAATGAATAATTGCAGGCAGAGAAATTATGGTTCATGCTCTTTCTGCAAAAAAATAAAAGAAAGGATCTGAATGTTTGAAAATGTAAGCTGCCGTCCTGCAAATTGTTCTGCATAGATGTACCGTTATATGTGTACCTGGGTGAAACAGCTTGTGGAATGGGGACCTGATACAGTGGGAGCAAGAATAGCTTTTTTCTTGCAATCCAATCAGATAAACCATCTAAAGTGATAAACATGGCTCAGTTCACTGGTTCATTTTGCTTCTGATTCAGTCACGTATTCAGCATGCACTTAATGTTAAATATCCAAGTAGTCCCTTTGGCGCTTGTACTACCCATTGTGTTCCTGTGCTTAAGTACCATGCTGAAATGAGGGCATTTGTGAAAAAATGGAAATCACCACTTCAAATGAATAACTTTCTATTTAACACTGTTTGTTCCAATATTAGGTATTGGTTCTTTTGGGTAATGGTACTCCATAGAAAAAATATTTTCTAAATAAAAAATATTTCATTAATGGATTTTTGGTTTTGTTTCACAAGAAAAAAAAGAGATTTAACAACAATCACCAATTTAAGGTTTGGAAATTAAATCTGAACTGTAAATTTACTTGTTTGTAAAATTACTTGGTTACCACCACCCCCAATTTAAAAAAAAATATGCATCAATCATTTCTGCTGGCATAAATTCTGCTTTCATTTAGTCTGAAGTAACTGCAGAGTATTTCCACTGATATGAAGTGAGTTACTTTTAATTTATAGTGGTGTAGTTGAGGGCAGAATTTTGCCCACTGGCTTCAATGGAATTAATCTGGTTTTATGCCAGTGAAAATGAGAACAGCGTTTGGTGCTAAATCAGAAATATGTTTTTAATTAATTAATTTCTTTTAAAGCTAATTTCAGTACAATTCAGGCATGTGAGAGAAGAGACTAGCTAGATTTCTTGGCTAATAATAAATCATACATTCTGTTAGAACCATAGAGCGTGTTACAGTCTAAAGGCTTTCCTTAAAGGGTCTTTCTGAACTATTAAATGTTAGTAAATTGGGCAAGATATAATTAGTACTGAATAGGATGTGGTTGTTAATCTTTGATATAATCTTGAGTCTGTAATGATAAAAGACTAGGCAGTGTCTAGAGTCAGATATGCCCAGGAAAAAAACAAATGAAATATGTTTTGCAGCCCGTCGATTTTGTTCCTTACAAAAGTCTCAGGGGGAGCCTGCACTCTTGTTTAAATTTGAAAGGTTTATTGTTACAGTTGCTTTCAAAGAATTCAAACACTTCTAGAAGCTGGAGTCTAATCAGGCATGTAAAAGAGATTGCTGTGTGGAAGTGTTAAAAAACGAATGTTACACATACATGGAGTTATATTTTTAGTCAGTTGAGGCCCTGCCTACCTTTCTATGGCTTCAAAGACTGACAGAAATTAAGGCCAGAAGGGACTGTTAGATCATCTGTGACATCCTGTATTAGACAGACAGCTATTACATTTCCCCCAGTTACTCCTCTACTGAGCCCTTTTTTTCTTTTTTTTTTCTTTTTTTTTCCCTAAAGCATAACTTATGCTCGACTAAAACACATCTTCCAGAAAGGCAACTGTCTTGGTGTGAAGCTATCAAGCAATACAGACTGCACCACTTCCTTTGGTAGTTTGTTCCAGTGGTTAATGGTCCTCACTTTTAAAAAATTTGTAGCAAATTCATAAATTGACAATGATTTGGCTTTAGGATGCAGCCATTGGTTCTTAAGTTTTTCTCCACTATGTTAAAGAACCCTTTAGTACCTCATATTTCCTCCCTATGAAGACCCGTATGCACTGTCATCAGTTTGATTTGTGATGTAATTTGTAACTTTTAGTATGATCTGTGTCCATAGTGAGCCTCAAAGAATCTGTTTAGCTTAACAGAAAGAAAGTTAAAGGGGGACTTGACCACAGTCTAAAAAGTAGCTGCATAGGGAACAAATATTTGATAATAGGCTTTTCAGTCTAACAGAGAAAAGTAGAACATGATCCAATGGCTGAAAGTCCAGGCTAGACAAATTCAGATCGGATATAAAGGCATAAATTTTTTAGCTGTGAGGATAATTAATTATTGGAACAATGCACCAAGGATTGTGGTGGAATCTTTCTCCATCACTGACAATTTTTAAATAAAATTTGAATGTTTTTTCTAAAATATAAGATCTGGGAATTATTTGAGACGTTCTATGGTCTGTGTTATACATGAGGGTAGAGTAGATGATCACAATGGCCCTGCAGAAGGGCAGAGGAGCTTAAACCCCCTCAGTCTTTCCAGAAACTCTGCCCCAGAAGGCTGGAACAGGTGCCCTAGATAATTTAGGGCTGAAGCGGACACTAGTTAGCCCAGAGGGAACAGCTGGAAACTGGCCCATCTGGGTATATAAGGACCAGGACAGGAACCCAAGGAGGGAGCTGTGGTCTTGGGTGAGTGCAGTCTGCCTAGGGTAGCCAAGGAGAAAGTAGTGATTGTCAAGCCTCTGAACAAGCTCCAAGGCTGGAGTAGCTGCTGTTGGGCAATACTGAAAAGCGGTTGGGAAGATGGGCTGTTAATATGCACTGTAAATAAAGAGCATGGGTGAGAGCAATGCTGGAGTTGTTGTATTCTTTGTGGGGTACTAGACACCCCACAGGAGGAGAAGGAGCTGTGGGCCAAAAGGGATTGATGGTGCATGACCTGTTATATGCCCCTTCTGGCCTGAAATCTATGGAGCTATAAATTTACTAGATTTGTCAAAGCTCAGGTTCACCTTGCTCCCATGGAGTCAACAGAAAAACATCTCTGAAATTATTCTTTCTAGAACTCTCTTCCTGAGGTAGATTCATTTCAGTGGTGTCACTCCTCTACAGAAGGACCTCTGAAGACCTGTGAAGATTCCCACTAAAACCAAAATCCATGATATGTCCAATACTTTAGATCTTTGCGGTCTATGGATGAGAAGTTTTATACGAAATTTTTATTAACAAATGATTGTTTGGGATTTAAAGGAAATGCCCTGCCCCCAAACAGAAACAGACCTTTTCTGAAATATCATGGAGATTAATTTCAAGTTATTACATTAGAATTTTAGTCTTTTGAGGAAGAAATTAGTATTTTAACAGAAATGCCTTAAATCTGCCCCTCAACACCAATATCAGTTTGTCTCACCTATTCTCACAAGTCTCATAAATTCAAAATGACTCTGGATGAGTGGTCCTAATGTACCCAGCCTAGAGGTCCAGGCTGTCAAGGAGCTGCTCTAATATATGTCATGCCACTGGATTTTTTTAAGATCCAAAGGGACAACCATGTTAGTCTAGGTCAGTAAAACAAACAAGGAATCCTGTGGCACTTAAAGACTAACAAATATATTTATTGCATGAACTTTTGTGGGAGAAAATCCCACTTTCTCAGATGCTTTTAAGATGGGGGATCTTACAAGATGGGAGGAAATAAATGCAACTTTTGGATTTTCATAGGCTGTACAAGTTTGCAAACAAGTCTCCAAATGACTAGTGCAAAACAATGATGGTCCATGCTACCTGACTGAATTCTTTAGCAGCAAGGAATTGTGTATGGTTAAGTTTAACAAACAGTCCCTTGAACACAAATAGGAAGAGTAGACATTTGGCGGAGGGGGGGAGATCACTGCAAAGATCCCATTGTGGGGACGTCTTTGCATCATCTGGTCAGGGAGATACAGTTCAACCTTGGGGAAATGGCTAGAGGGCCCACCACAGGGGTGGAGTGGTCCCTGTGGCATGAACTGTGACCAGGGCCAGAACTAGGAGTTTTGGTGCCCAGGACAAGCAGCCCCAAATGTGCTGTCCCCTGATCCTGCCTGGGGCCTGGAGGCAGGGAAGCCAGATCCATCTCCAGCTATCCCCAGGAGGTGGTGGGGAGCCCCAGCTGGCGGTGGGGAGCCGGATCTGACCCCATCTGCTGTGGAGGTAGCGGGGAGCCCCAGCCGGTGGCTGGGGACAGATCCAGCTCCCCACCACCTTCTGGTGGTGCTGGTGCTGTCCCCGGGCCGAAGCTGCCCTGGCTGTGTGGCCACAGGCTTCTCCCTGCTCCCCTCCACCCAAGCATGCATCTGAACATGCTCAGGGGGACAGCAGGAGATTTGAAACTCCCACAGCCCCAGCCCCAACCTAGCACCTGGAGGAACATGCATCCAGGGCCAAATAGGGGCTGTGGCTGCCAGCTGTGCCGTGCACTCTAAAAGTCGGTACCTGGGGCTTTGTCCTGGTCACCCCACCCTACTTATGGCCCTGACTATGACTAGAATTGCTAAGAAAAACAAAGTCTGACTGCTGCAAGTTCTAGATGCCTAAAAGAAGGGGAGCAGAGATGGAGAAAGATGATACCAGGCAATCACAGAGTTCTCAGCAAGTAATACATAGTCTTTTAACCATGCTCAGTAAAGATCTCATTCCTACAGCTCTGCCTGCCTTTCGCAGTGCTTGTTTTTAATGGTGGGTTACTTATCAGTAACTGTCCTTCTTCGAGATGGGCTGCTCAGATTCATTCAGTAATAGGTGTGTCCATGCCGCAACGCACCATTGGTCAGAAACCTTTTTGCCCTAGCCTGTCAAAACAGGGCTGGCAGCCACCACCCCCAGCCAGCTCATGGCTATATATGTGGCCACCGTCCCGTCCCTCCTCAGTCCCTAAAAGTTGCCAACTCCAAGTTGTGGGGACGGTGGGAGGGTTCTGAATGAATCCAACCAGCCCATCTCAAAGAAGGATGGTTACTGGTAAGTAACCCACCGTTCTTCTTCAAGCGCTGCTCAGATACAATCAGTAATCGGCAACTGCTAGCAATGCGGATGGATGGTGGGTGGAGTTGGGTTCTTTTCCACCTTCAGCACTGCATCCCCCTAAGGGCCAGTGGCCCAGGCAAAGAGAGGCCAGTAGGTAGTATGGCCTGGCCTAAGTGGGGGGAAAATAAAGGCCCTCTTGAGTACTCCTTGTCTGCGATCATCAGGAGCAGCAGGTGGCCTAAAGTCACCTTATCATGGGAAAAAATGAAACCCCACCCACCAATTCAAGGATTGGTGAGGCACCTTCAAGTAGGGGACATCGGAGGCCAGTGATAAGCATCTGCCAAGGAAGTACAGACCACATAAGTCCCTTGGCCTTAGGCCTACAATATGTACCTTAGCTGGTAATGGTGGAGCTAACATGGGCCCCGGAGGAAAAACTCAGCCTACTAGCAAGTATATGGAGGCAGAAACAGAAGAGGGAGGGGAGGAAGAGAACCCCCCCCCCCTTACTGGTCCAGCCAAGGAAGAAAATCACAGAGAGGTACAGAGAAAATAAATGACCACCTGGTAAACGTAGCTCCTCAGTGGGCAACCCAGGGTGGCAATTGGATGCCAAGAGCATCCCTTCAGAGGCCCATGGGTAGAGGTAGTCACCAGCAAGTGAGGGGGCAGGAAAAATGTGAGGCTGAAAATGGTCGAATGAGCCACAGGGTAAGAGGTTGAACTACCACTTTAGGGCAAGAGCAGGAAGAAGACCTTTAAGGTCTAGGTACATAAGGAAAATGACCCCCGCTCCATTTGATAGAGGTTGGGAGTAGGGATGTGGGCACCGTATTAGGGGCCACCCCCAACTTAACCCCTCCCCCTTTGCTAGGAATGCAGCAGCTAGGGGGAGGGAATGGATGAGGGCAATAGTTGACTAAGGCCATAAAATTCCCCTGGAGCATATGACATATGCCTCTCCAAATAACATGTGACAGAGAGTGAACTGAGAATGTGAGTGAATCTCTGGCTCTGGGTTGAAAGACTCTTGAAAAGAGTGGTATAGTTTGGTGGAAGACCAGTTACTCCCTCTTTTAGATACCCCAGGGCGAAAAGGAACAGTGCCCGAGGACTGACGCTGACACTGAGGATACGTTAGAGAAGAGAGATGCCCGCTGACCACCCCTGCCAGAACTGGACAGAACCAGGTAAAGGGAAATCTGGGTTGGAATACAGGAGGGAGAGAAAAACAGACCACCAACTGCAGTAGCATGCAACTAGGATAAAAGAATTGCCATCAATCAGCGGCTTTATTAGTGGCCCTCATGGAGCTGGTGGGTGAAGAAAGTGACACCAGGTGTAAGACCCAGGAGCCCTCTGAACCGCTTGGTGGGTTCAGAGTGAATTGGGAGAGGGCCAACTTCATAGTCAGATGGAGATTCATTCCCACCTTAGATGGAGAAGGCCACATAAGGAACTACCCAGGTCGAATTGTTGTCGACTCGACGGACTCACAAGTGTCCTTGATTCTGCTCTCTCAGTGATTGGGGCAGGGCTACCTCGCGGGTACATTCCTGCTTCCCTGGGCAGGGCCCTTGTGCCACTTCCTGTAATACACAGTGTCCTTTTGAAGACAAGGAAGGACGGAGCCAATGATCTTGACGGCTCCGGACTATCCCAAGGTGCAGTGGTACTACGAATCTGCACGACCTGTCCTGCACCTGGCGATTTGGGGATTGCATACTTAACCAAGCAAGGGAGACTTTACTCCAACAGGAGACATTGGAGTTCCTTCTTCTAGGTGGAGGGAAATTAGAAAAACAAGCAGTTCCACTAGGGTGAGGAGTCCTTAGAGTGTGTTAGCACGGAGGATCGGGGGGGGGAGGGGGTGCTGACCAGGAAGGAGAGGTATAACTGCACCAGAGCGTTTTCAACTTAGGAATTCTTTACACAGGAGTATAGAAGAGTGCATGTGCGCACGCAGGGAATTACCAGCTAGGCTGAACATCAGCTACTGGATTGGCACTTGATGGGGAAGGGGTCCAAAGGCCATTGATGCAAATCCCAAGGGCAGGTGTAGCCAAGTTGACAGGGTCTTGCGAACTTGAGGTGAAAAACCCCAAACAGCCTGGGGGAGGAGGGGAAAAGGGCATGGAGCCCATCCCATCTGTAGGCCAGTTACTAGGTATTTCTTTCTTTCGGGGAGGTAGGAGTCACCAGAGGCACAAACAACATTGGTGGCCAGTGCCCAGGACTTGTGAACTGCATACGGGAGGTAATCTTCCCAAGAGGGGAAGAAAATGTCGGCCTTCAAGGAAGTACAATGCATGGGGCCTTCAGGCACCTACATAACCTTAGGAGGGAGCACGCTCTAAGGAAAGCAGAAATATTAAGGACGGGAATATTAGAGACCATCAAGAGATGGATCCCTGGTTTGTCATTTGAGGCATGTGGACGTGCAGGGTATTTGGACCTACAACCCCTCATGTGTATAATCCATCTTGTTGTCTAGTGACTGCGTGTTCTGCTATGGGGTAGGGGAGGGCAGGTGAGAGAAGGGGTCCTCCAACCATGACCCAAGCGGACCTTGATTTCAAGGGTAGCTTCTTCTGAGGTAAATAAGAGGGCTACCCAGGTATTAACCCTTATGGGTCCTCGAAGGTAAACAAGATATGGCACAGGCTGAAGGGGAAGGGGAGGGCATCCCCCACAGAGGAAGAATCCTTAGGGGATTCCGATGGAATGACCAGGTGATTCTTGTGGTGGGGGGTAGTACCCTAACTCAGGATCTTGTCTCAGGGTTTCCCTCCCACACAGGGTGCGTGTGCTTCTCTCCTGGTACTCAAAGTAGACCAGGTAATATTCTCCCAAGACAGGGGGAAGCGGGAACCTTGGTTTGATGTTAGGCCAGTTGGCCCACCAACTGAGGGAATGGGAGGTTTTGCAAAGTTCAAATTGTACCTGTGACCTTAAGAAGGTACCCAGTGAAGCAAACCTGAAGGGCATAGAGGAAGCGTTGACTGCCCCTTATGGGCTAGGGGGGCAGCTAGTCAGCCAGGAAGAGAACGTGCATAAATATTTTACATCCTCTTAGGGGTCCTGGGCACTACGGAGCATGGCATCCATTTCGGCATCGAACAGAGGCCCACCTTTAAAGAGAAGGTCACTTATGACCTGCTGGGAGGAGGGGAGGACCTTCGCCTCCCAGAGCCAAGCCACCCACCAGAGGGCTACAGCTGAGGCCATGCTGTGGGTTGCTGTGTCTACAGTGTCCCAGGCAGATAACAACAGGTCCTGGGAAGCTAGTCTGCCCTCTTCAAGAAAAACATCATAGTCCATCCTGTTCTCCTGTGGGAGTAAATGTCTGAACTTGTTCATGGACTTCCACACATCCATGACATATCTGGCTACCAAGGCCTGATGATTGGCTACCTGTAGCTGGAAAGTAGAGGAGGAGTAAGCCTTGTGCCCCAGAAGTAACTCCCTTGCATCCCTCGACGCCGGGAGAGGGTCACAAGAATCCTGCCCCGGGCCTAGCGCTACTTCCACCACTTCTTGAGATGGTGCCACATGGTAGGTAAGGAAGAGAAAGTCACTTGCTGGGACCTGGTATTTAGGGCCCGCCATGTCTGATGTGGGAACAATGGACCCAGGGGTTTGCCAACCCAACATGGCAAGGTCCCGTATACTAGGGTGTAGGGGAACTGTTATGGGCTCAGATGAAATGAATGCCGGGCTGAACAAAGTGTCACTAGGCCCCGTGGGACAATGAGCCTCCAGCCCCACATGAGAGTAAACACTCCGAAGGAGGTCGAAATGTGCCATGAAGGAACGGGGTATGGGGTTCAGGGCTCTATCCACTACCGGAGGACACGGGGCCAAGCCTGGCTGAACAGTACCATGGGGACCCATTGGGGTCTCCTGGGGAGCCCATTCATGGAGTCGGTACCTACAGGGTGTCAGTACTAAGGGCTGTGGATGGGGCCATTTACTCCCCCTTGAGATGCCTTCTTCAGGGCTCGGGGATCAAGAAGCCTCATGGGGCTGTGTTTGCGGTGCCAGAGAAGGCAGGGTAACACGGCACAGAGGGGAGGACTCAATGGTACTGGGACCTTCTTGCATGACTGGCTCCAGTGCTGGGGAACTCAGCACTGAGATTGGTGACGGAGTTTGGTACTGCTTTCAGGGCAACCAGGCTTCCGAAGCAAAGGCCAGTTTACCCATTTTCTTGGGGGGCACTGGGGTGGGAGGTGTTGGCAGGAGCAGGAGTGCCTTCATTGCCTTGAAGGCCTTTGGAGTGGTAGGGACCAGCATCAACTCCTGCCAGTCCCAAGGTGTCCCCCAGGTGGGGGACATAGATCAGCACCGATGCTTCGGTACCAACACTAATACTGAGCTCATCTTCTTTCGCTCTCGAGGAGAGCAGTGCCAGGAATGAAGCCCCGAAGCTTCAGGGGTAGGCTGCCACACTTGCTCCGAGGCCAACGCAAGTCGACTTTGCTATCTGTCTTTGATGGTCCACGGTTTGCAGGACCGACAGATTGAGCACTCAGTGGCCAGATGGGCTTTGCCCAGCCACCAGAGGCACTTTTCGTGGGCGTCGTCCTACGGGAAGGCCTTGCCACAGAAAGCACAAGGTTTAAACCCTGGCATGGCAGATGGCAAGTAGGAGAGATTTTCTTGCTCTGAAGTGGTGCGCTCAGTGAGAGTAGCACTTTTTGGTGGAATGACATCCACGAAGAGGTTCTCCCAGTCGAGCAAGCGGCTCATAAAAGACACAAAGACGGGCTGCTTGCGTGATCGCAAGGAGTGGGCTGTTCTGATACCGTCACTGCGGGTGGAAAATGGAACTGAGGAGGGATGGGGCGGCGGCCACATATATAGCCACAGAGCGGCTGGGGGCAGTGGCTGCCAGTCCTGGTTTGACAGGCTAGGGCAAAAAGGTTTCTGACCAATTGTGCGCTGCGGCACGGATGCATCTATTACTGAATATATCCAAGCAGCGCTCAATGAAGAATGAAACTATCCTATGAACTATCCTATGCATTGAACTCAGCCAAAAACCTTCCACTTTCTGCGGAGCAGGAAGGCGTAGATTGGAAGGTCACCTTCATGAATGGATCTTAGTGGTACAATTTTGATATAATGTTTTATTACAGGTTGGCTTCTGGCCATTGCATGTAAAGTCCTTGATCTTCTGCAATGCTGAAAGAGGGCTGGCTAGAATTCCTAAGAGAAGCAAAGTCTAAATACTGCAAGTTCTGGGTGCCTAAAGGAAGGGGAGTGTTGTTGAGATCAAAGCTATGAACCTGATATTTCCTAGTATTGAGGGAGAGTATACTGCATCATCTTCAAGGATGGACATCCTGAGAAGAAATTCTAGCTATCAGAACTGAATCCTTGGGACGTGAATGGCCTTGCTGCCCCTGTACCTCTGAGTGTGCCATGAGCACAGCCAAGCCCTAAATAAGCACAAATAGCCATGGATTAGCACTTGGGAACAGACAAAAAGAGTAGCCATTCCTGTAAGTCAAATGCATCCCTAATGAATGAGACTCCTAAAATCAGTCAGTGAAGAACTCTAGACAATGAACGTACTGCCAATGCGCACTGCATTCTAGTGCATAGAAATCATTGAATTTAACCATAACTTATTCAACTTTGTAATTGTTCAGGCTTTGGAGTCTGTAAAGATGCTAATTACTAGCTGTAGCGATCAGCCAGTGATATCTGTCTTTCATTATCTGAAGATTGATTTAAAATAGAAGGGGCAAAAGTTTGGTTCTATTGCCATGTTGTTAGAGCATGACAGAATTCCCAGTGGTGATCTGGGTACGGGCTTACCATGATTAACTTTTAATGTGTGATTTTACTCTGATACATGAGTGGGTTTGAGGGTTTATGGTCACTCCTATAATCCACATTGACTTGGCTTCAGTGATCTGAATGACTCCCAAGACTGGGACTAGGGACAAGCACCATGCAGACATAGCCCAGTTGTGTAGATGCAGCCTACACCAACAGAAGGGATATAGTGTCAGTGTAGACACATTACTGCCCCCATGAAGTCACATATGCCGACAAAAGCTCTCTACTGTTCACATCACCCCAGTGTAGAAGCAGCTATTTTGGCATAGCTGTGTCATTCAGGGGTGTGGATTTTCACACTTTTGAATGTCATACATACGCCAACATAACTGTTTGGTGTAGGCAGGGCTTTAATCAACATTTCACAGAATGAGTAGTGTTCAGATCTTATTTTGTCTGTTGTCCATTAAATCACAGTCCTTCTTCCGTCTAGAAGTATGACCCAATTATGAACCTATTATTAAACAGTTCTGCTATGTCTTGACTATTCACTTTTCCTTCCTATTCTTAGAAGTTTCTAGGGGGGTAGCTTTGTTAGTCTTTAAAAGTGCCACAGCCCTCCTTGTTTGCTTGGATTTCTTTAAATAAGATTCTGTACATCTTAGCTTGTATTACTTAGCTGGAAGGTAGATAGAAATGTTTATTTTTTCCCTTCTGCATTTTAGATGCTTTATGTGGGGAAAATAAGTTTGTTCATTAATTTTTTTTTCTAGTTGACCACACTACAATCTCCCATTGGAATCTGCAAGCCAATCTGAGCACTTCATTTCTTAAGGCTCATTGGCTTCAGTTTTGAGACCATATTTCCCTCTGTTAGGAGATGGAGAGCTGCCTTGAGCGATTTGTCATAATGATTCATGTCATCCACCACAGAAAGGCACAGAAGCTGCTGCTTTCAATGTAAAAAAATAAATTAGTTCATTTCTAAATAGGATGTTGATGCAGTGCTTAACCATAAAGAATCAATAACGTTTTGCTATTTTGCTCAAGGCACCCAGAACTATGAACCATTGTATTACCCAGGACCCCAGCAAGAAAGAGCTTTGCTAGTGGCAAGGTTTGGGTGAACTCCTTGTAATACCAGCCTATCTGTGTTGCTGGCAAACTCTTCAAGACACTGCCAGTCTAAACTCTGCCACGCAGGAAACAGTCTGTAAGCTCCAGTTCTTAAATTCCCTGCAGATGTCCCCCATTAGGTTTATCATCTCCACAGAAGCAGAGCAGCCTGTTAGATTAGCTGAAGACTCAGACTTCTCTTTAATAATACACAGTCCTGGAATGGTTTTGTTATAGAACTAGAGTAAGTTTCACAAGGAACAGCGATTTAACTGATAGCAAGCAAGAGGGGAAAAAAGAGACAGACAGGGTTTCAAACCAACCACACACTTTCCAGTGACTAAATCTTAGCAAGTTATACTCTTTACCCAAGTAGTTTATTCCTCATATAAAGTTATCAGCATCTCTAGGCTGGAAGCCTCAATGTTCACAAGTTCCAAAGGGATAGCTGTGTTAGTGTAGTTCAGCAAAACAAACAAGGGCTATGTCCACATGTAGGTAGTTAAATTGATTTAAGTTAAATCTGTTTAATAAAATCACTGTAAAATCATTAAATCAATTTAAGCTAAATCAATTTAACATGTCTCCACTAGAAACTCAAATCAAACTAGCATGTCCATGGACAGGACTTGCTGGTTCAATTCAGGAGAGGGGCACCATGGGAGGGGTGACAACATGGCCCTTAGAAGGGCCATGCCTCCACCCAATATGCAGAAAAAGGACAGCACCCTGGGAAGGAGAAGGGAAAAAGCGTTAAATCAAAATAACACATCCACACTGTGTTATTTCAAAATAAGAGTTTTAATTTAGCCATCATTTCAATACAATACTAGGTTTTATTATATCAAAATGACTTTCCTTATTTTGCAGTGTGGGAACTCCTTATTTTGAAATAAGGAAACGTAGTATGGACATGCAATCTTTAAAATTGAAATAATCAGCATTATTTTGATTTAAAGATTGTGTGGACATACCCAGGAAGTCCTATGGCACTATCGAAGACTAAAAAATTTATTTATCATGTGAGCTTTCATGGGAGAAAAATGCCACTTTGTCAGATGCTTGAAGATGGGCTTCAAGCACCTGACAATGTGGGATTTTCTCCCACGAAAGCTCATGCAATAAATAAATTTATTAAGTCTTTAAAACTGCCACAGGACTCCTTGTTTGTTTCAATGTTCACAGAATCCCAGGGTGTTGTATATCCATTGCTCCCTACGTGATGGATAACTAAAATGCCTTTTTGCTTCTCTTATACTGTAATAGCCAAGGTCCATTCTCTCTGCCTCAGGAGTCCAGAAAGATACCTGCGATGAAGACCCTGTCTCCGCATGCACTCACTAAGTGCTGCTTGTCACCTTGATAGTTTTATTTACTATAAGTGTACTTTCACAGGCATCTGCCAGCAATCAAGATGGCCAGACAGGTAAAAACACATGCTATTGCCTAGGGGAGGCTGGGTTATGAGCTGCCTCCCAATCACTTTAAGAACCTGCTTCCAGCGCCCATACGTCTTTGTGCACAACCCATACACAAATCATTTAGTGATTTTCAGGACCAGCATCTCACCACTTTCTGTATGATATCTTACATGACAACTTTTAGATATATATTACGACAACAATGTGTTGGGGGTAATGAGTGTGTCAAGTCTGATATGAATTGCATTATGGCATGGAAAGGCTCCCACTAAAAGAAAAAGCGGTTTGTTTATTTGTTTTGTTATGAAAGCTCTACCGTTCACCCTGAAACAGGATTCATCATGTTTAAGGTCAGGTCTTGATCCATCAGGTGATATGCGCTGACTCAGAGAGGAACAGAAGGCGCTAATGAATTGACAAGATCAGGACCTAATTGCCTACAATGATTAAAGGTACATTCTGTGCCCTACTAAAAATAAACTACAATGGTCTACAGCAGTCATCTCAAATCCTGTTCTGTAGTAATATGATAAGATGAACAGCTTAGGACTATTACTGAACAACAGCATCATAATTTACACGAGCGCATGAATGGAACATATGGGGAAACTTATTTTGGCAAATGAGAAAGTACATCAGGTGACTAGAAATGTGTAAAAGGAGCTCTACCTTTGTTAAAGAATTCGGCCCCATGGCTTTGCTGGTACCCTTCTGCTCCTAGTCCTTGCTTTCAGAGAAAGGTCTTTAAGTTACACTGCTTTTGAAGTACATTTATTACTGCTAAATCTTGTGTGGCCTGTTTTGTCTTGATGCTCCTTAGTGAAACATTAATGAGGCACTCATGCACAGTCATAGAATTTGTCTGATTACCCCATTCATTTTTAATAAGCTCACTACATTTTTGAGCAACAACAGAAATTGGATAATGCCATACTTAATTGCTGGCATGACCCTAAATTCACCTCTAAATTATTAACTACCATGGCTAAGGGCGAGAGAGCTGTTTCAACCCTAAATTTATCTAAAACCTTTTACATTTTATAATGGGTGACTAATTGTTGCTATTCCCTGCTCCCTGCCCGATACAAACATCCTCCACCCCTTTTTTAAGTCACTTTCCATTGAGGTTGAAAACATCCAGCTGTAATCTGCTGCAGACTTGTAGGAACATTACATCAACTAAACATGAGCTGAACCTCAGAGAGACATTCAAAATTTGAGTCCAAATTTGAGTCCAACATCTGTAACAGGCTGCTCCCCAGGTCTGCTCTGGTGTGCTGTTGTGACCCCCCAATCTCCACTCCTGAACCCCAGTTTACCCCACCTAGCTAGGTGACCACTCACTCCTGAGTTACTCCATGCTAGTCTCCTGCATGTAGCCGGTCCCAGGCAATGAGCGTGCTCTCTCTAGTCACATAGGGGACTGTCCCCCAGCAAGCACCTCCAGGCCCAGATATCACCACCATGGCAGCCTCTGTCTTACAGGAATTGGGCCCCTCCCCCAAGTGCCAAGGACTCGAATTCATCCATTTAACACTGAAATGAATCATGCCTCGCCTTCCACATTCACACCCTCTAAAGTCCATAGATAAGACAAATACTAATTTATTGCTCCAAAGACGGTTTTAGCCGAGACTATAGCAAATCATTGAAGAATCATAATATAAATGAGTCAGAAGCTACCACAAGAAAATAAAAGATAAAACACACATACTAAACTAATAACACTATCATAATAGAAATATGCTTATCTCACCCCTCAAGTCCGGCTGTGATGGTTTATCATCATTCTCTGCCTTTTTCAAGGCAGGGCCCAATTCTTATTGTAGATGTTTCAAGATGGAGTTTCCCAGGCAAAAAGCCTCAAGCTCTTCAAGGTGTCTGTCTTAGTTTCCAAACCGTATCAGCCTCTCCCTTTCTTTACTGCCAGGTGATTCTCCATTCTGTAAGTTCACCCATCTTCGAAGCATCTGACGGAGTGGGATTTTCTCCCACGAAAGCTCATGCAAAAAATAAATCTGTTAGCCTTTAAGTGCCACACAACTCCTTGTTTTTTTTGCTGGACTAGACTAACACGGCTATTCCGTTGGAAATTCTCTTTACTTCTGCCTAAGCCAGGGAGGATATTTGCATTCCCTTTGTCATATACTTCTCCAGCCTTTTTGCTAGAAATAGCCCTGAGAGTCTGTGCTGTGTAACATGCTTCACCTCTGTACACATACATGTTGCTGAAGAAAACATGATACCATATTAATTCTGCAGAACAGGTTATGACCATTCATAAAGAAACCTTGCATGGCCTAACTGGCATAAAATCACACAGTCACAGTGACTATCATAAGTGAACAGAAAAATCACATCCATTACAGCCCAGGGGTACATAGATACGCATCCAATGAGAACATCCCAGCAGAACTACTTTGCAGAAAATCATCATTGTGTTTTCTGGTTAAGGGGCCACTTTTTATAACTGACAATTAAACAAGAACTAATTGTTAACATTAAGCAGGCAGGCCCTCAGGTAACTAGATCTTTCAAGGGGTCTGCTGTACTTTGAATGTCCCTTTTTGGACAGTTTTCATCCAAAACCACTCCCCTTGTGTAACATATATGACCACAGGCCTGCCACCAAATCCAAAATCCCACATCTTATATTTCCAAATTGAATCTTACCAAAGCCAAAAGAAGCCTGCCATGGCTTCAGATCCACAACTAGAAAAGGCCTGTCAGACCGACGTATCTAAACTCAGAAAGGGACTGCTTTTTAGGATCCAGTTGAGATTGGACCAAAGGGGCAGACATTCATGAGAGCAGTGGACTTAATCGTCAGTTCTAGAGCCTAATCAGATGATCATATTGAGATTTCCGTCTTTAGAAGCAGAAGGCTCAGAACCGATTGTGAGGGGTTGATGTTGCTGAGCTCAACTCTCAGCTGTGTCTCATAACTAAACCCTACTTTAAATCTAATCAAGCTCTAGTGTCAAATAAAGGCCCATCTGAGGCCCATCCCCAGTCTAAATGTTATCCTAGATTGGCCTGGAGTCTGACTGCGAGGTGGGAAAACTTCATGAGAAGTGCTGTGCAACCTTGAATAAAATGTTACCTCCTTTCAAAAGGAGGCAAAAAATGAGCCTGAAAGATAAAGTAGATTGTGCTAAATCCATGTCTCCAACATCTGCTCATGCTTTACTACAACCAAATGGTGTAATGATCAGCTCTCTTACCCTAAAATGTGATAGTTCAACCCAGGGAAGCAACCAAACACAAGCTACACTTTCCTCCTTGAACAGCAAAAGAGACAGACTTGTCCAAATAACCCAAGCTGGTGCAAAGGACCAAATGGAGAAAATAGAAGACTTTCCTACAGTCTTCATTAAATAGTTGGAAAAGTTTTGTGATCATTGACTCATAGGTGTTATGCATGGGGGTATGTTCTTATAATGATAGTTTATTAATATACAAAGCAGTATTTGAAAAAGCCTGCAGCATTTTTATTGTATAACAAGTTCTGTGTCACTGGAACTCCCCAAAAGACAAATTAGATGCTCTGAAGATAATCTAGATAAAGAAACACTTGGGAAAAGCAACAAAACTTCAAATTTCCACCAAATAACAGATGGCAGGAACTAAATGTCCCAGAAAAAGAATCCTTCATGGATATGACAGCCATGGCATCATTATGACATGTTTCTGAACGGACAGTCCTGATAAATGAATTACAAGAAACTTATAGTCATTCTGGGCCAAAGGATCTGCAAAAATTCATAGGAAAAATAATCATGTAACTGCAAATGACAATAACCCAGACAACTAAAATGGAACCCCACGTTGCCTGCACAACACAGGGAATAGGAAGAAGGAACTATGATTTTTTTTAAAAATGATTTGATAGTCAATCTGATAGGTTATTTTGTCCCTCTGTTTTGGGGTGAATTTCATCCACTGTGAGTATGAACAGAATACAGACGTACTGTGAGTTAGCCTCCATGCCAAGATTTTGCTGTTGTTCACACACCAAACTTAGATAACATTTACAAATGTGAGGAAGGAGAGAAGGTAAGATTTTGTGCTTAAGATTTGGGATTAGGACCCAGAAGAGCTTGGGTTGGTCATTTCTTGACAGACTTTCTACCTGACCTCAGACAAGTCACATTCTCTGCTCCAGCACCGCATCAATTGATAATACTTACCTTGTCTTACCCTTTGTCTTGTTTGTTTAAGCTGTGAGCCTTCACGAAAATGACTTTGTGCTAGGTGCTGTACAATCACATAGTAAGATAATGTCTCTATTTCAGCTGAGACAAATATGTAATAAAAAAATTATTTAATAATTCCTGCTTGAGTCACAGTTCATAAAATAGTGTCTTAGGTTTCACATTATTTTTTTTTCTTTTTAAGGCTAGAATTGCAACTTAACCAAATAATTTGAGGCTTCACCTGTATTTATGTTCATACAGTTTCATAACTCAGACAACTGTGTCTTTATTATTAAGAGGTATTGGGTGCATTTAGTTTAATTTGACAGAGAAATTAAAAATTCATTTGTTTTTGTACTGAAGAATTATATTTTTAATTGTTTAAGAAGAGCAATGAATTCCTCACTGAAAAAAACCAAGGAATCTGGTGGCACTTCTAAAGCCTAACAAATTTCCTTATCCCATAAACTTTTGAGGAAGAAATTCCCACTTCATCAGACACTTCCATTTTCTAATACCTGATGAAGTGAGAGTTTCTCCCACAAAAGCTAATGCAATAAACAAATTCATTAGTCTCTAAAAGTGTCACAGGACTCCCTATTTGTTTTTTGAACTAGACTGACAGTTACGTAGCTGGAATTCCTCATCGAAAACTATATGACCTAAGTGCCAAAGGGGCAGCCATGTTAGCCTAGTTCAGTAAAACAAACAAAGAGACCTGTGGCATTTAAAGACTAACAAATTTATTTATTGCATAAACTTTTGGGCGAGAAAAATCCCAGTTCGTCAGACACTTTGAAGATGGGGGCACTTACAGAATGGGAGGAAATAAATGCAGGGAAATGTTAAGTCATGGGTACGGGTCACACTGTAACAGCAAATCAAAGTAGTTGTAAAGATTCAAACGCTGGGGAACAGCATACAGAGGAAAATGTGATCAAATCACCTTTTGTAATGAAACAAAAATCTGAAGTCCCTATTAAGCCCAGAAGCAATGCACTCTAATTTGCAAATAAATTGCAGGCAGGTTCTGTACCCCAAAGCAAGGACGAGGAGTTTGAAACAAACTACCTGAGAAGGGAGCTCTTAGCCCAAGATTTAATTAAAGCTGGGGACTGGCTTATTGCCTCCATAATCTGTCTTGGCTCAGGGCAGAGAGGAGACTTGAAGACCGTCATTGCCCACACCTTTTCAGAGTTGTGGTGTGCGTTCTTTAGCTGAGATTTGAGCCTCACCTTGGGTTTTTTTGTTTTTTTTTAACCCTTCTCAGAAGTGCATTCAATGGTAAGCAAAAGACACTAATTCAGATACTGACTCCTGGAAGTAAGCACATATAGTAACTAATGGTCACAAGTTAAATCAACCAGGCTTCTTATATGACAAGTTCCAAAGGGGTAGCTGCGTTAGTCTAGTTTAGCAAAACAAACAAGGAGTCCTGTGGCACTTTTAAAAACTAACAGAATTATTTAATTCATTAAAAAAATTTCTAGTATTTAAAAGAGCCACAGGACACCTTGTTTGTCTAGGTACCATATGTATTCTTAACGGAGAAACCCCCCCCCTCCCATACCATAATGCTGAATACATTTTCCCATCTCCCCACTAAGACCTTTTTAAATTAAATCTTATAGGAGATAGCCTGTTTTTTCCACTTTAAGAGACAACTTCCCTCAAGGTTTTCTGCCTCCGAAGCAGAGAGCTGAAATCTACCTGTAGAGACCCTCAGGTGAAAGACACCTAGAGGTTCATCCAGTACAAAGATGCAGGAACCTGATCCCTGATCGTCTTTTCTGGCTGCTCTGAACTGATGGCTGGCATTTACAATTTCTCTCTCTATAAAGAGCTACCCAGTTGCAGAGCAAATAAAATATACACCAACCATTCCCTGATCAGAGGCCTGACCATTTAGGCTTAACCCTGCATTTGGGCACATCTAGTTTCAAAGAGATTTAAGTTGAAGTGGGATTTTTGCCTTTGAGAAAAAAAATCTGTATATAGAATACAAAGGAACTTGTTCAGTGCATGTTTGTCATATACATTTTAGCACAAGAGAAATTAAGGGTATTTTGAAACCATTCAACAGTTTAGAAGAAAACATCCTGGGGCTATGTGGCAGACCCTGCAGCCCAGCCCCGTTGGGCACTCTGTGACAGGCTGCTCCTCAGATCCGGTCCAGTGTGCCGCCGTGACCCCCTGATTCCCACTCCTGAGCCCCAATTCACCCAGCTTTGCCAAGTGACAACTCACTCCCGAGTCAGTCCACTCCAGCCTGGTGCATGCAATGAGTTTCAAGTAGTGGGCGTATGCCCTCTGGCTGCTTGAGGGATGGTCCCCAAGCGAGCACCTCCGGCCTCAGTTACCTCGCTGGGATCCACTGTCTTACAGGGATTGGGACCCACACCCAATCACCATACACTCAACTCCATCTATACAATGAAGAAATGGATCATGCCTAGCCCTCTTCACTCACATCCTCTAAGCCCCACACAGTTTTAGATAAAACAACTACTAATTTGTTGATCAGATTATAATTCTAAGTGAGAAATACGGCCAGTCATGGCAGAATCACAATAGAAATTAGTCAGGCATGACCACAAGGAAATAAAAGGTAAAACATGCATACTAGACTAATATTTCTACCTAAATTGGCCTCAAAGTCTAAGTTTCTGATCAAGGTGTTTGGCTGTCAGATGTTTGTACAGCCACTCTCTGCCTGAGACCGGGCAGGGCCCAGATCTTGCTTGAAGTTGTCTCAAGATGGAGATTCCCAGGCAAAAAGCCCCAAATTCGTCCAAGTGTCTCTTGTTGTTTCAAAAACCTTCAACCCCTCCCTTTCCAAGCTGAGGTGATCTTTTTGTCTGGTCTGAGCCAGGGACCTCAATGAGCATATCTTTGTTACCTCCCCCAGGTACTTGCTCACTCACAGCTTTGGTTGTTTCCACGTTTCTGGAAGAGAGTTCTGTCTGTCTCCCACCCCCCGAGCCATGCTACACATCTTTACACATGCATGAGGCTGCAGGAAACATATCATCATAGTAATCACATAGAATAGCCTAGGAGCATCCATAAAGAAACCTTGCATGGTGTAACAGGCATCAAAACATACAATCCCAGTGTATAAGTGAACCGAAAAATCATATAGATCATAACCCAAGGTGCACAGATGTGCATCCCATGACATGTTCCTGGCAGTTATTTGGGGAATTTAGCTCAAGTCTGTCCCCCAGCGTCTGGTACTGTCTTTGCAGAGCAACGCAGCCCTCTGGCTGAGTCTCAATTCAGATCCCACCCACCCCCACCACGGAAAGTCCAGTCCCAGCAGCTGCCTCAGTTAATTCACCACTCACCGGCTGTTCAGGGGAGGTGAGAAGGGACCCAGGCCAGCCCACTTTTCTGGGTCCCAGCACAGGGACCCAGCATGCCTTCCACTATGTGTCACTTCAACCCCCAATCCACGAAGGTCCTCTGGGTCACTTCCCCACAGCCCCCGTATCTTCAGCAGCCTTTTCCTCTCACAGGTTTCACTCTTACTCCTCCTCAGCTCCAGCAGTCTTCGTCCTCCTCTAGGTTTATTCCAGCTCCTCCTGAGCTCTGGCAGTCTCAGGGTCTGTCTATACTGATGTGGCAAATTCGCTGCTATCAGTTTGGACTTCTGGGACTGGATCGTGGCAAGTGTGAACTTGCAGCACCGCTTCTGGAAGCCAACCCCAGAAGTCCTGGTGGCCAAGGGGCTTAAGAGAAAGCCAACTGGAAGATTTGTGGTCAGTTTTCCCCTGGTGTGTAACAGCGGCTTAAAAAGTCACCACTGTTTACACAAGGAATTTTACGCTCCTTGCGTAAATAGTGGTTGTCTGCTGCCGAATTTTGCCCAAGTGTAGACCAGGACTCAGTCCTGTTCTCCCCCTCAGGGCTCTCTCCAGACTACTTCACGTCCCATCTCTTTCAGAGCCCTGCTGTCCACAAGGAGCTGCTCAGGTGCTGAACCAACAGGACCGTCTTCCTCTAGCCTAGCACCCAAGGGAGACTGCCCCTGCTCTGGCTCTGCAGCTAGCTTTTCTAGTCTAACTTGGGCCCTGACTGGCTGCTCTCTCTGGGCTCTCCTAACCCTTTATTTGCTGTGTGGGACCACTGCTCATCACATGTTGCAATACCTTGGGAAGTATCTACATAAACATCCATGGGAATTTTCCCCTCGGTAAACACTACAGGATGGGGTAGGTAAAGCAAGAGAGGCTTTCCCTTCACTAACTAAATTGATTTACTTCTGCAGCATAGTTCCTGGTACAGGATGGGATGTTTACCAGAAATATCTCATTGTGGGATTTTTATAAGTAAAGTGATAAACAAATCAACTGCTTATATATGAGTCTGACATTCAGTCTAACTGCCAAACTTTCATTGCTACACTCTGTAAGTGTATTATTTTTTTCAAGTAGTTAAATGTCAAAGATCTTCCCCCTACCCACTGAAATATTACTTCCATTCATCAAAGATAAAATCCTTTTAACTTAAGCAACAGATCTTTCTAGGCAGCTGAAGTTTGACCATATTTTTAACTCTGAGTTTCCTTCACTTGCTTCTGTCACCCAGTCAATACATATCTGTTTCTTAGCTGGTGAGCATCATGCAGACCTGCCTTAAAGCTGGAAGCACAGAACACGAGTCAAGAGGATAGGGTGTTTTAGGATTGTAAGGATGGAGAAATGAATTGACGGTCCTCTTTGGCTGTCTAAAGATTTGAAATACTCATTTTAGGTATTGGCCATGGCCACAAAGTCCAGGGTGTAAACTTGTTTCAAGTTCAGGTCCACACCCAGGTTTTGCTGTTCTGCTGTAATATGTGGAGTCAATTTTGAAGGATAGTGGCGCTTCCACCTTACTGCAATTTTACAGTCAATCTGATCATGTTTAACTATGCATTTAGTGTTTCAAGAGACATGGAGGATTTGGCATCTACTATCTGGAGTCAAACTTCAGCGCTCCATTTGAGTGTACAAAAAGTAGTAAATAAGGATCATACTCAACAGTTTGGAGGACAGACAGCAGAAGGTTCCAAAGTGTATTTATTAGATCTCTGGTTGGGACATAGTTTTACCTATAATTCATATATATTTGTTCTTTTGGTTTTTTCTAAGTAGCTTAAGAATTGCAAAGTCAAATCCAGTAAATTGAACAGACCTGCATGTCCTTCTTTTTTTTTTAATCTAACCCTTTCTATGTGTAGTTTCCTGAAATAATTCTTTATTTTAATTTTTTTAAAAAAAATCTAAAACTTGGCAAAAACCAAATATTGATTATTGCAAAGTGTAACTTTCAGGGACAGTTACTCAGCAGGTGAAAAATGGAAAATTAATTTTCTGAAATTGTGTAGAAAAGCTTTAGTTAGTGCATACATGCATGTGTACAACACACACCCACGCGCGTGCACACACTTATACTTGCAGGGCTGTCATGGATTTGACCTTTCATTTCCTAAGCTACTTAGAAAAGGCCAAAAGAAGTAATGTATTGTTCAGAGGCACAACTAAGTCTGTAATAATAGTGACAAATTCAAAAGTGAAATATGACTACAACAGAGATAATATATAACTTGTAATAATAGAGACTCAGAGCAATGGATCTGAGAGAAAAAAAATCAGCGTATTTCTTATCTTCTCAGACACACCCAATAAATTAATCTAACACTCTCGAAGGAGTTTGGAGTAATGCTTGATTATAAATCTTGAATGTATATGTATGCAGGTGGACTGATTGCCCCGGAAAAGAGGAGGAATTCTTCAAATAGTCCTTTATGGTATCTTCTGCTACTACATATGGCTTGGTTGACTCTGTAGTGTCCTCTTTAGAGGCATCATAACCAGAGCCAGAGGAAGAATTTAGCAAGCAGTAATGCAAGCTACTGATCTTTTCCTTTGATATACAAAGTTGTTGAGGCAGGATATTGGTGCTGAATATCAGTCTCTGTTTGGACACATGGGTCAACCAATAAAACCAAGATCTTTACGTGAAGGGCAGCAACTTGCTTGCTTGAGTGTGTTTGGACTGGGATTTTTGCTAACAATAGGATGTTTCCAAAGGGATAGTCGTGTTAGTCTAGTCCAGCAAAAAAACCAAGGAGTCGTGTGGCACTTAAAGACTAACAGATTTATTTTTCGCAAGAGCTTTCATGGGAGAAAAATCCCACTTCGTCAGATGCTTTGAAGATGTGTTACTAGGCTTTTCTACAGCTCTCATCATTAGACTCTTAGAATCTCTCACTCCTTACTGAAGTTACTATCATAAGGCCCTGCTCCGCCCCGGTGTCCTCATTTAAGGGAAGAGGAAGGAGGGCACGGAGAAATTAACTGACTTGATCAAGAACACACAGGAAGCCTGTAGCAATGCCAGCAATTAAAACCAGATCTCCTAGACCCCAGTCCAATACCTTTACAACAAGGTAATGGTCCTACTTGTATATCAGGCAACTCAAACTTAAGTGTCAAGATTTGGGTGGCTTGAAAAACAATGATTCCAAGTGGTCATCTGTATCCCCCAGATACTTCCCAGGAAATCCATTTCACAGTTATTATTCCAGGAAAAATCCTACAAATTTCTTAATATCTTCCAGATACTACATTAGTCTCCTGTTGTAGAAAGAGAGAGCCTGAAACTTGTTATAAAACTGTATGGCAAGGGGCTCAAACTTGCAGCCCATGGTCCACATGTGGCCCCTAAAGTTATTTCTTGTGGCCCACAATGACACTATAGCCATCAATATTTGCAATATCCTTGTGTAAAAAAGTTTCAGTGGTGCGGTCCTTGGGCTAACATACTAGTCCTCATGCATCGTGTGGCCCTTAGGCTAACATATTAGTCCTCATGCAGCTCTCATGGTGATTTGAATTTGAGACCCCTGCTTTAAGGCCTGACCTAAAGTCAGGCTTGGCTGAGATAAAGCAAAGTTAAGAAGAGAGTCAAGCTATGCCCAGAAGTCAGGCCATTACAGAGCAGATGTCTGCTTGCAGGTTCGCTATTTGATACATGAACTTGGCAAGAAAAGGGCTGGCATTGCAGAAACACAAGAACTCCTAGGCACTACATTTTCTTATAAACACATCCCAGAGAGGTAGTACAGTACACCCTGATATAAGATTATACTGTGAACAAGCTCCCCAAAGATGGGGACACACAGACTACGCTTAAAGAAGATGTCAAAATCCTAGGGTGATGAATAGCGATGTTTCAATAGAGACAAGTACAAGGTAAAGGGGTGGTAGCTAACCATGTCAGAGGGACAATACATAACTTGCTTGTATCAGTGCATAAATGGAGTCATCACAGAGGATAAACAAGGAGTCCTGTGGCACTTTTAAAGACTAACAAATGTATTTATCACATGAGCTTTCGTGGGAGAAAATCCCATTTTGTCAGATCCTTGAAGACCGTCTTCAAAGCATCTGACGACGTGGGATTTTCTCCCATGAAAGCTCAAGCGATAAATAAATTTGTTAGTTTTTAAAAGTGCCACAGACTCCTTGTTTGTTTTGCTGGACTAGACTAACACAGCTGCCCCTTTGGAACTTATCACAGAGGACGTGTCTCTGTCTGGCCAAGAGGGAAATGGAAAGTCTTGTCATTCACTGGGCTGATTGATTGTAACAGCCATACACAAGTTAGCGGTCCTGCAGTCTACAGGATACTAGGATATGCTTCATTGTTAGTAAACCTGGTCGCACACCTTCACACCTCAAACAGGTCTGTGGTCTCTTGGGGCAGTTAGATCAAGGTCTGCTGGGCAGTTATCTGCACAGAGCCGGCACAGTGCACAGAAAGAGTTTTCACTCACAGCCCATAACTGACCGAATCTCCTAGAGAAGGCACGCACATGCTGTTTTAATACAATGGAAACCAAAGCTGTTAAACTTCACACAAAAACAAACAAAGGAGCCCCGGGGCACTTTTAAAGTGTAACATTTAGTTATCACAAGAGCTTCCATGGGCAAAACTCCCACTTTGTCAGATGCTTTGAAAATGGGGAACTTAAAAAATGGGAGGAAATAAATGCAGAAAAGTCTAAGTAGTGGATTTGTTCCCACAAAAGCTTATGCACTAAATACATTTGTTAGTCTTTAAGTGCCACAGGACTCCTTCTTTGTTTTGCTGAACTAGACTAACACGGCTGCTCCTCTGAAACGCAACAGGGTGGCATTCATTAAGAAGACTGACAATATCCTGCAATGTGTCATGAACTAGACTAGAGGATAAGTGCTAACACACCAGTTAGTGTTAAAAACCCCTTGTCGGCTAATGTCCACATCTCCATTCATAACACTCCTCACTGAAACAATTTGGTTATAATGAAATGATAATAAGGTGTCCGTTAATAGCTGGAAAACTGCTTGGTGTTGGGGAGTTTTTGTAGCCCTTGACTGACAATGAACAAGCTGCATTCACTTTATTAGCATGTGGCATGGCAGAATTACAAGCAGCGTTTGCTGGTGCAAGCTAAATACTTGCTCTCCCCCATCCTGACTGAAATGTATTCCTTGCTGTGATCTGTCCCTGCCTGATGGTGAGGGAGGCAGGCACTGAAGGAGTGAATAGAAGATCTTGCAACCTGACCTCAAGGATGAGTAATGGTGGCTCAGCCTTTTGCAGTGACACATTACTCTAAAATATTTATGCCCAAGCATTCAGAATTGTCTAACCCTCTGGTCTACTTCCCTGCTCTTTTAGAGCTGTCCTACCAGACAGTGTCCATAATTCTGTGGCACAGAGCAAAGTTAAAAGGCTACTTTAGGGGGAAATATTTTTACTGCCCCCCTGAGCAATCTTAAAAGCGGGCTGAGGACTGGAGACATTAATTGCACAGCCAGCCAACGAACAGACCAGAGACCTGCATCTGTACCTCATTGTTCTGGGCAATACAGAAAGCATGGGGCTGCATCCCACTGTAACCACAGCAGGCTATTATTTATTTTAGGTAGGAGACAGACTTTAAAAAAAAAATAATGCTTCCCGTTGTCAAATGATGCAGGCGGTCATTTTCACAAAATCTGCATGAGATTTTTTCTCCTCTTGCCTGCTCCCAATAAGGGCAGCAGTCTCTCTGTTGGCAAGAACAGCAGAATCATACTGCAGCAACAGAACAAAAGGCGCAGGGACTCCGTGCAAGATGCAGGAAGTAGGTTAACGCTGAAAGGTATGAATGGAAGTCATTACCATTTCTACCAGTAATAGAAATGGAGTCACACAGCATTTTGCTTTGTGGACTTGTACAATCAGTTTTTTAATTTCAAAATATCACAGAACACCAGGCCGCTTTATCTCGTTTTACTGACTACTTTGTCCTTCTCTAAGCACTTGCTTTTGGTAGCTCACTTGTTACCGTACTAAGATTTTCAAGGTCACTGGCATTTAGAATTGACCTTGGGATCTGTCCCCTCCCACTCTGGCTGAGGATAAGGACACATGTGGGTGCCTGGAGCTCTTGTGTAATGAGGAAGATGATGACATTTCCAAGAAAGTGGATATTTTTCAGAGTAATAGGATAGGGTTTAGAGGGTGAAATGAGCCCTCCCCTTGCTTAAAACATGGTAGAAAGAAAGGACAAAAGATTATCAAGTTACGCATGGAAAAATGCCGGTAGGATTCCAGTAGCTACCTGTCAGTGTGGGTAGAATCGCCCAGTCATTTAACTGATAAGACAGGATACATGACCTTAAACAAATTTCCAAGCAAAAAAGTTTGTTTTGTTTTTTGATTATTTCTTTTAGCTAGGATGAAAACCTGACTGCACTAAAGACAGTCAGTGTCACTGATTTTAGTGCCATCTGGACTTAATCTTTAAATACTTCAAATGCAAAACCAAATAAAAACCACAGTACCTTGCATGCTGTTGACTCTAAATTTCGGCAGTTTCATGTTGGGGTGTTTTTCCCTTCACTCACAGCTGTATAGCTCCTCCTTTTGAGTGACAGACAAACTGCAGAATTAGTAACACCAGGATTGTCTTCCAGGCCACCACAACAACACGTCTACTGCCAATCTACAAATATGCCTGAGACTCATTTTGGTTAAAACTGGTTTTCTTCATTCTGCACTGAATTTAGGACACACTGTGATCTGACTCCTCAAGTGGATTGCTTGTTGCTTCATTAAAAGAAGCTACCGTACTGAGTCTATGGAAGCATGCCTAAAAGCCAGCATCATTTAATAAGAAAGCAACATCAAAATTGCCAACCCTGACTCCTTAAGCTGCAACTGTAAACAGAAAACCCCTTTTTCCCATTTCTCATTTTCCTTCTACTTTAATTTTTAGCTGTAGCAATACCCATCAATAGCAGGTTCCATTGTAACACTGTTGTGACACTTAAGCACAGCTCTCATCCATTTCAGTCACTGATCTGCTGGTGTGTGCCAGAAGGAAGGGAAAACAAAAGGGAAAGGTTGAGCTCATTCTCTCTCTTTGCCACCACTTCTTAGCAGATGGCAGCCACTCACTCAAAGCAGTAAATCCCTATCCGGTTTCAGGGGCTTGTTGTTAACGGCCATGGTACAAAGTTTGACCCTGGAGAGCAAAACAAAAATTAAAGCTGCTGGGCCACAGAAAAAGGTGAACCACTATAGAAGTTAGTACAGCAGAAGCTGCTTAACTCAGCTCTAAAGGGGTAGCCGTGTTAGCTAGTTCAGCAAAATAAACAAGGAGTCCTGTGGCACTTAAAGACTAACATTTATTTATTGCTTGAGCTTTCATGGGATTCTCAAATAAATTTGTTAGTTTTTAAGTGCCACAGGACTCCTTGCTTGTTTAATTCAGCTGATTCTGCCCCACAGTCTTCTGACAATAGAAAGCACCTGAGCTCTAAATTACATGCAACTTCTGATCCCACTGGAATTCTTATTTGCACAGAAGAGACTGGAGAAGAAGGAGATGCTAAAGGAATTATCATCAAGGGACCGACATACAAACCAGACACTGTAAGGATAAGATCTTAAATAACAAACCATTAATTATACATACAGAGTTGAACAGGGTGAAAAACTGGCCTTATTTGGGATGTTGGCAGTTAATCCACACTAAAATCCTGTCCTTAAGCAAGCTGCTGAGTTACAGAATTGTTGAGCTAAAAGAAATATTGATTTTGCTTATGGATAGATTATTAAAAAATAAACTCAAGCTAAGCAACTTGTAGGCACTCTCTCTCACTTTCCTCATTTCTGCATGTGTTGTTTTGTTCTGTTCTTCCTTATCTGTATCTAACTTGGTCATTTTAGAGCACAAAAAACAGAATAAAAAAAAAACCTTCAAGGATAAAGTAAATAAAAATTGTTAGTTTTCAAAGGAACACACAGCAGTCGCTAATTTGTTTCCAGTCAACCCTAGATTGACTATGGCAGGGGTTCTCAGGCTGAGTTGGGACTTCTTACGGGGTCAAGAATTTATTTTGTAGATGGATTGTGAGCTGTCAGCAGCCACAAGTGCCATGGCTGTGACTGTCAGCCCCATGCATGGCTGACAGCCAGAGTCCTTCAAAGGTAAACTGGGTGGCTGGAGAGTGGCACCACAGAAGTAACGGTGGCATGGCATGGGGGGGTGAAATGGCATGTTGGGGGGGAATTGTCACAATGTGAAATATTTTCAAAGGGGTTCCCAGCAACAAAAAATTGAGAGCCCTGGTCTATGAGCTCTGAGGTTCTTGCAAAGGAACATTTTGCTAAATCACATGTAAGTATATCCCACTGTACTTACAGCAGATCTCATTCGGAAAGTCGGTGATGCCCTGTGCAAAGGCAGTTGTCATGAGAGACCGATAACACTCTTTGTAGCCCCTCTTCTATCTCAGGAAATGCAAAGCATTCTATGACCATGAAGGAAGTCAGACTAAAACTACACCCCTTTGAAGGCAATGAAGTAATATTCCCCCTGTTTTACAGATGGAAAGAGTCAAGGGTCACACCGGCAGTGTGAATCCAGATTCTTTTGATTTGAAGGACTCTTTCATTTAAACACTATCATTCTTCCTATCCATCTGGAGTGGCAGGTCATCTACTTAGGCTCTTCTTTCATCCCTTCCCTTAAAGAAATATTTTTAATGGTTTTAGACAAATTGTTGTATGCATTCTAGAAAAACAATATCTGAGATAACCAATATGCAATTAACAGTGTTAGTTTTGTAGGAATCTCATTTTCTTTCTGTAATGAAGCCAACAGCTGGGTCACAAGATACAATTTTGTTCTGTCTTTCCTCAAGGCACACCTACTTTGGATTCTCGGTAGCCATCATACACATACACTCTCAGCCTGTAATAGACTATTTCTTTAAATAAATCATATACATTCATTTTGCTTAAAATTGACCACCTGTCAAGTTTATACCCTAGAGGAACCACCACCCTCAATGTCAGAATCACTTTCTGTGGCTCTGAACTGGTTCATTAATGAAAGAACTGCATCAGCTCTTTGGGATATTTTGCCCTGAAGGAAGTGGTGGCAGAAACAGCCCTTAAGATCGTTTCTGGCTCAGTCATGTTTCTACAGCATACAAAGCTAAAGGTATTAAACAAGCCTAGCTGGCAGCCTTGTAACATTTTGAAATTCTGGTCAGTGACCCAAGAAACATGAGAAAAATGTATGGCTAATAATGGTGCCCACTGGAGAGACAAGGTGGGTGAGAAGTAATATTTACTGGGCCAACTTCTGTTGGTGAAAGATAAGCTTTTGAGCAACACCCAGCTATTCTTCAGGTTCCAACTGGAAATTAATAGCTATTGAGTGGTGAGCAAAGCAGATAATGATGAGAATCTGAGTGCAATACTGGGTTTTTAAATCTAGCCACAGAGTCAAACCCTGAGGTCCTTACTGAGCTGAATTCCCATCAGTGTGAGCAAGCCTGCTTGAGCAAGGACTTCAGGATATGACCCTGTGGTATACTTGTAGGCTCTACAGAGCAGGTGCTGTCACTAAAGGTTCAGACACCATTAAGCACAATGGGGCCCAAAGCAGTCAAAGCCTCCAGAGGATGCTGCAATGTCAGAATGATGGTCACTGTCTTCTCTATACACAGCCCCAAGACTGGCTCAGTGGGTCTTGTTTTTGGACAAGATCCTGCTGTCCTTGTACAAGAATAATTTAAGGGGGATTTTCTATCCCCACACCAAGGACCACAAGGGAGAAGCACAAAGATGCTAAAGCAAGACTGACAATCAGGGTGCAGGCAGCCCAGGAGGAGAACAAGGTGTCTGAAATGCAAAGAGTAATCAATTGAGACAACTGGTTGTATACAACGTGATTGTATTGTAAAAGTGCACTGAGTAAGGTTTTCTGTGAAAGTGGATGACATGTTGGTCATGAATAGCACTGCATGATGCTTATATAGGTGTTGTACAAAGGAAGAGTTATGCCTAGATACTGGAAATATGTTCTTAAATGCAGGGAGTATTGATAAACAAGTTTTTCCTAGACAATGGAATATGGATTTACTGGTTTGGCTGGTTCCAGTTTTATAAACTAGACACAATGACAGAGATTTGCATTGGAGGTAAAAACTGGACCCTCTTGCACAGAGGGCTGGATGTAAGTGAGAAACTGTTTTAGGCAAAGACACGGCTTGCTAGAACTCAGTTTCAGACACTAAAATGCATGTTATTTGTAATTTTTTTCTCTCTCTTTTATTCTTGCTTGGTGTCACTTAAATCTGTTCATCATTAATAGACTGTTTTATTAGAAGCCCACCTCCGGGCTGTAGATTAAGCTTGTGAATGTCCTCAGTGAGTCCCGTGGCTTGTGTTTGTGTACTGTATTTTTGAGACAGAGGGTGTAATAATGACTGTCTGTCCAGTGAAAGAGAACGGATGCTGTAGAGACGGCTCTGAGGATCTTGGGAACTGGGGTTCACTGAAAGCTACCTGCAAGGCAAGGTCTAGATGGGGAAAGTCTCAAGGGGTTTGTTGGGGAGGTGGACTGATTGGGGCGGCAGCAAGTTGACACACATACTTTAAGCTCTAGCATGTTTATAGTCCTCAGAGTCTGGAGGGAGCATTGCAAAGAGACAGCTGCCGTGCAAAAGACAGATGTACCAGCATTTCTTCCTTCCAGCAAAAGGAGAAACTCACCCTCATAGTTTTGATCAAATTACGTTTACATTTCTTTCTAGTGTAATAAAATGTCCATTTATCACTCCTGCTCCGATAGTGCCAGTAGCAAGAAATATACAAGCGCCAAGGCTGAAGGTAATAGCATAATAGGCTGAGCATCCAGAACAGATTCACTCGCTGGAACGCACTGGATGATCTGAGGAAACAAAGACAGACCTCTTTCTCCTTTTTCAATTCAGATCACCCAGACTCCTTAGCCAGGTTTGTGAAGGGAGGCTTTGAAATGAACAGTGCTATGTAACGCTAAAGTCATTATCGGTGAAGGAGATACTGAAAGACTTTCTGCTGTTGTGAAAGGCACTGCATTGTCAGGCTGGAAAAGAGTCTTTTTTCCCCCCACAGCATGGGGCACTTGGCACAAGCTTTCCCATCTCTTTGCCTCAAGAAGAATTTCACCAGACTTTTAAAATTCTTTGAGAGGGTGAATAAGCATGGGGACAAGGGAAATACCCCGTATAATAGAAACACTAAGCCAAGTCCTGCAGCAGGCCCCATTGCCAGTTCTGCTCACATATCTACGCAAGTGATGCCAACATGGAACCTGATCAGATCAGCCACTATATCAAGGGCTTATTCACCTGCTCATCTACCAATGTGATATATGCCACCATGTGCCAGCAAAGCCCCTCTGCTGAATACATTGGTCAAACTGGACACTGTTGGCACAAAGGAATGTACACAAATCAGACAAGAAGAGTAACTTTTAAAGATAACTAAGGGAACACTTCAATCTACCTGGAGATTTTGTTTAAAAAAAAAACAAACCAAAATGCTAGTTACAGTACTTTAGAAAAAAGACCATCAAAAACAGATTGGAAGATGAAACTGTGCAATTGGAATTCATATGCAAACTAGATACCATCACATTGGATTTGAACAACACTCTTGAATGGCTGGATCATTACAAAAAGTGATTTCCTTCAAATCTCTCCTCTTAGCTCCTGCCTCCCTATTCCACAATTTGAATCCAAACACCTTATTTGCTTTAAAGAGATAGGCTAGCATTCTATCCCTCTAGATCTGTCTGAATTAACCTTGTAACTTGCAACCCACCTTTCTCTGTATCTATATATTTACAGCTAACAGGCTATATTTTCCATTTCATGCATCTGATGAAGTGGGACTCTGCCCACAAAAGCACATGTGAAAAATAAATGTTAATCTTTAAAAGTGCCACAGAGCTCCTTGTTTGTTTTGCTGAAATAAACTAAGAGAACTACCCAGCTGGAAACTGTCACTTGATGTTGCATGCTTGAACACTCAGAAAGCCTTTGACAAGTTTCCCCACTACTGGCTCTTAAGTCAAGTAAGTGGTCTTGGGGTAAAAGGGAAGGTGCTTTCCTGGATCAGTACCTGATTAAAAGACAGGAAACCAAAGGTCAGAATAAGTCAGTTTTCACAACAGAGAGATGTAAATAGTGGAGTTCCCCAAGGATCAGTGCTGGTCAACATGGCCATAAAGGATCTAGAAAAGGGGAGTGAGCAGAGAGGTGGCAAAATCTGCAGATGATACAAAACTACTCAAGATGATCAAGCCCAGTCTGACTGCAGAAAGGGGTCCCCAAGCAGTGGATGACTGGGCAACAAAATAGTGGATCAAATTCAATATTGATAAATGCAAAGTAATGTGCACTGGAAAACATAATCCAAGCAATATATATACACAGTGATGCAATCTAAATTAACTGTTACCATTCAAGAAAGTGATTTTGGCATCATTGTGGATAGATCTCTGAAAACATCCACTTAATGTACAGTGGCAGTCATAAAAGCAAAAAGACTATTAGGAACCATTAGGAAAGGAATAGCTAGCAAATCAGAAAATATCATAATGCCACTATATAATTCCATAGTACTCCCACATCTTTAATACTGAGTGCAGTTCTGGTCTCCTGATTAAAAAGAGAGAGAGATGCATTAGACTTGGAAAGATACAGAGAAGGGTAACAAAAATGATTAAGGGCATGGATTCTGGCACCCACACATTAGGGCACCCCACCTTTACCCAAATCTTAGGGCTCAAGGCATAACCCTGGATCATCCCGTAGGGATTCGAGGTGAAAGGCACCTAGCCTTACAAACTTACAGTTTAGGGCTCAGGATCACCCATTCCCAGACCGTAGGGCTCTGGGTATAAGCTGGTTACTTGAAGTACGCACCCATTCCCAATCTGTGGGGCTCCAGGTGTAATTGTCTGCAGGTTTGCAGGATCTTTGACCAGCGAAGGAGACTGACAGAGTAATGTCCTTAATCCTTATTTATTACCAGTTACCAAAACAGAATACACATGCTAAGCATACAATGCTCACCCCTCCTAATAAGGCAGACAAACGTCTCCTGGTAGCCACTCAGGATCAGATCACCTGGGGACTCCAGTTTCTGCCCAGCATTGTTGGCAGAGTGATGATGTCTGGCAGCTCTGATCTGGAGCTGTATCCTGGCGTTAGGTTCTGAACAACTTCCTTTGGACCCCAGTTTATATAGTTAAAATTTGGGTCCTCCTTAGCTGAACCTTAACCAATCATTTTAGACTAATACTACAAACAGCAATCCTAGCACACTATGAAAGTTCTTCAACCAATCATATCCCACCACCTTAACTGATTTAAATCAGGCACTTAGTTATGCAACAGATAGAAACAATTGAAGAATGAGACAAATCATTTAGATGCACAAATAGGAAAGTGGGACCCACAGAGATAAAACAATAAGATGTATAGATTTTAGGACTACAACTGTTGATAAGCTATGCCTTTCCAGATGGAAAGCTGTCAAGCAAAGTTTTCTTTAAGCATCTAAAAAACTGTTTCTTTATCTGATGGTGGTAAGAACCATTAGGATAGCATCACCTTTTCAACAGCCTGATATTGCACTATTCTGAAGATCTAACCACATGCTTCATAGCTCATAGCTGCTGTCTCATAAAGCTGTTACTGCTTAGCTCGAGAACAAGGCCTAAGCTTAGCCAATAAACAAGCCAGGAGTCCTGTGGCACATAAAGATGACCTTTCGGTTCTTCATGGTGAAAGATGAAAAGACTGAATCTGTTCCATGTAAGTGGGGGATATAGTAGAGGTCTATCAAATCATGAGTGATGTGAAGTACATCAAGAAGTGTTATTTACTCCTTCACATAACACAAGAACCAGGGGTCACCTGATGAAGTTAACAGGCAGCAGGCATAAAATACACACAAGGAAGTACTTCACTCACACAGCGTACTTGTGAAATTCATTGCCAGGGATTGCTGTGAAGACCAGAAATATAACTGGATTCAAAAAAACAATTAGATTTGTGCATGGAGGACTGATCCATCAGTGACTGTTAGTGAAAACGGTCAGGAATTTAACTCCATGCTCTGGGTATTCATCAACCTGTGGCTGCCAGAAGCTGGGACTAGATGAGAAGAGAGGGGCCACTTGATAAAATTGTGCTGCTCTGTTCCAAAGGATTTTGGTGCTGGCCACCGTCAGAAGACATAACACTGGGCTACACGAACCATTTATCTCACCCATTATGGTCATTTTTATGTAGAGAGACGATCTCTTGGGATCTGAAGGTAGTTTGTTCTCCAGGCTCATTCAGTCCCATGCCTTTGTATGGCTACACACACGGCCAAGTGCTTTAGAGATTTTTCTGAACACAAATGTTCAGTTCAGCAGCATAAAAAGCTTCTGTACAAAACATTCACATGATGGAAGTCAAGATTCCTCTGAAGCAGTCAGATGTCAGCAGGTGTATGATTTAAATGGATGGGTTAGAAGAAGTCATCATCTGTTGCTTCTTCCACTGTTCATATTAAAAAAAAGTGAAAGTCCAAATTTAGATAACACATTGGAGACCAGGGCAGCACAATCCTCTCACAGTGGAGATTCTTTTAATGGTAGGATTGTTTCATTCTCAGTGAAAAAACAATTACAAGACCTTATGTATCGTGCCTGATCATGAGTAGCTGCAAGCCCCAGGTTCATAACACAAGCAAGTCCTTGTAGAACCACTGGTCTGGTGTCATATGTGGTAGCAGGAAGCACCTGATGCTGGAGGTACTGCGTAGTCTGTCTAAAATTGGTATCGTGTTAGTTATAGTTCCAACATTCTTCTCTTCCCCCTAAATGAAATTAAGATTAACAAATAGTGATTTACTGGATAAATATCAGACTTATGTTTTAGTCACTCAGAGCTCCATGAATCAATGTCAATTATACTGAAGTCCAAAGCTACCTCTGATAATTGATTTTTGCTTTCTAGCTCAACCAGCACTGAAATGCATTACATAAATACACATGATACAGCTTATCCTTCTTAAACAGCCCCAGCCAGTACTTGGCTTTTCACTTTTCACTTCAGGAATTCAATAACTGTCAGTAAGTGGTTTGGAAACTCTGGCACCTGCTGACTAGATGGCCAGATCATATTTAATCATCTAAGAGTTTGTACTGTTTTATTAAAGGAATACTTAAAATGTATCATTTGAGCTGGTTGATGTATTGAAAACAAGAATACAGCTCCTTTTAGAAATTTGACAAGAGACCAAATTGGTATGAGCTAAAAATGAACTACAGAGAAAAAGAACATAGGGTTTGTGCCCTTTTTTGATTTGTTAGGATGGATAAATGAGGTCTAGCAAGTTTATTATCTTAGAAATATTGAGTATTACCATTTATTTCTGTTATTAAAATACCCCAACTGAGATCAAGGCCCCACTTCCCTCAGCATTGCACATACATGTAGTGAGAGACAGCTGGTACCTCAAACGGCTAAAAATGTAAACAGATGAATTATAGAGTACTACTGTTGTCATTTTTCCTGATTTTGATTGACGGCCTGGGAAGTGAAATGAGAGCTTCTTCAGTCCTTGTTGTAAGACGCTGTCTAGCCAGGAAAGATTACTAGCTATGCCAATGAAGCAAAGAGTCCTGTGGCACTTTAAAGACTAACAAATTTATTTATCGCTTGAGCTTTCGTGGAAGAAAACCCCACTTCGTCAGACGCTTTGAAGATCGGGAAACTTACAGAATAGTTTCCTCCCATTCTGTAAGTTCCCCCATCTTCAAAGCGTCTGATGAAGTGGGGTTTTCTCCCACGAAAGCTCAAACGATAAATAAATTTGTTAGTCTTTAAAGTGCCACAGGACTCTTTGCTTCTTCTGCTGGACTAGACAAACATGACTGCCCCTTTGAAACTCAGCTACGTCTGTTTAGTTATATGAGGTTAATCACACATACAGTCCCTGTTACTCCAAAGTATGAATGTCCGGATGGGGTTACACCTGTGTCAAGGGTGACTCTACTCAGTTCTAGGAAGTGCTGCTTCCTGACCATTGTGGGGATTAGTTTGGTCAGGCCAATGCCCCTTGCAGTGGTTACACCCTATCAGCTTCTCCTCAGCAGTCCCTCTTACTCTCAGAGCCACAGTTGTCCTCTCTGGCTATGTCTACATCTGCTTTTTTGAGTTCAAACTTGCTAGTCCGAACTAAAAAAGCCTGAGGTTAATCCAAACTAACCTCAGGCTAGTTATAAGGAAGAACTGCCTGACCAAAAATCCTTGTTTTTCTCAGTTAGTTAGATTTCACTTCTGTGGTGCCTGTGGTGTCAAGATACTATTAGTTCAGTCAGCCAGTCACACTATGCTCCAGAAAAAACAAAAACTCTATTCCAAGTTTAAAACAAGCAGACTAAGAACCTGCCATGAAAAACCAACAAAACCCCATCCCGAGACAATTTATAAGCCTTTTTTCAGCCATCATAAGGAAGAATAATAATAATAAAGGCTCAAACTGTTCTGGTCAATTTTTTTCACACCTTTTTTAAGGTCCTGGGTGGTACATTTTTGCCACCCCAATTCCTTCTTCCTACATCATAGCAGCAGCTATTCCTTATCAGAAAGTTGAAACACTATCAAAAGCTCAGAAATGCACTGACAATTCCCATTGATTTTATTATGGCCCGGATTTCACCCCAAAAATCCAAGCCAACTTCACTTCTGTGGATAATTTAGGCCTACAGTTGGACCTTTGTGGATCAGATTACAGCACTAGGCTCTTATTTCAAGTCAAAAGGTAAAGGAAAGGGAGAAAAGATGTTCTGAGGGATTTGAAGAGATGATTTAGAAAGCATGGTTGTCACATGGCTGGTTTTTGTGCTCCCTGGCCAGTGAAAATATTTAACGTGGCAGGTTTTCTTCACTTGGAACCTACATTTCCTACAAGCTGTCTGCATGTACAGCCACAAATTGATCTTGTAACTATTACATGGCTCCTGTCTCCAATGCGCTCACCATTTGGGATGGGACAATAGGAAGGGATCCCTTGAGGGTGGAAGTAAGGAGGACTTGCTGAGTCTTGGAGGTGCTGGCCCTATTGAAAAGGTGGGTGAACAGGAAGGGTGTCTCAGAAGCTGAACGTTAGAAAAGCTTCTCATACTTTTACAGGAAGTTTAGAGGGAGCTGAAGCTATGGAAACAAATGCAGTATTGATGGACTTTCTGCTAACAGTGAAAATTGAAATCTCAGAAAAGTTAGGAAGTAAGAATTCATGACCTAGAAAATTAATTCAAATTAAGTAATACAAATTTAATGGGGCTTTGCAGATGCAGAGATGAGGGAGGTAGAAGTAGGTTTTTGTAAGAAAAGGATAATGAAGTTTCAGGGGTTGGGCTATTTATTTCTCTCCTGTAAGGCATGGGACTCCTTTGCAAGGCTGACAGGCAACAACCTACTGCAGAAAGCGCAATTTTTGAAAGAAGGCCATGTGACTCATCTACAAGGCTGGAACTTGCTCTACCCAAATTACAGTGAATTGTTCACTTTACAAGAGATTTTCCAAGCAAAAGAATCCAGCCCCCTGCATTCTGGCAGAACTAATTTAAGTTATTCAGGAACTCATAATTAGCTTGGAATCTCAAGATGCAAGACCGCTTTACTTCATTTCCCTGTCAAAGCAGTCTGGATTTTGGTGTACATTTAATAGCGCTTTGTCCGGTTTGATTTTAAAATGTGTCGAGTAATGGGATTCCTACCATTCTGCTTAGGAGATTGTTCCACAGTTGAACACATCTCATTGTTAGGAAGTTTTCACTGATATTGAGCCTCTATTTTCATCACTTTCATCCTATTATTCCTTGTTAAATTGCCTTAATTTATGGTAAACAATTCCTTTCTGGTGTTTTAACCCTTCACATGCTTGAAGATTTATGTGCACTCTGTTCTGTAGTCATCATTTAGCCAGGATAAACATTTTTAACCTTTCCTCTTCAATCAATCAGTTGCTTTTCTCAGCCATCTTCTATTTTGGCACAGGCATTTATGAATTACCATCACATAAAAAGAGGGACTGAATTTTGTGCTGTTTCATTCCAGCAAACTGGGAAGTGAGCTACTGTAGTTTGCTGGCATCCCTGCCCACTAGAAACAGGTCCACACAATACCCCATCTTCTCACTCCCCCAAGATGTTCCTGAAGTTTGCCTTTAATTATTAATGCATCACAGCATTGTATTTCCAAAGTGGGCTGATTTGGGGCTCTCTGAAGGACCTTCTTCCCTTCTTTCTAGCTCTTATTCCTCAGAACTGTATTAAAGTTGATAGCAATGAGACCCGCCTCATTTGACTGCTAGGTGAGTCAAAAAACTGGCTCTGTATTTTGCCACTGGCTCTGTGTTTTGTCCTACGACCTGACACAATGACACAGTACTTTGGGAGGGATCAGGTTGCACCTTGTTGTTTCCTTTCAGGAGTTTTAATTATTTTCATATTTTAAGCATAATACACCAGGAGGGAAATAAACCCATATTTTATTATGATGCCATGGAGCAGAAATGCAGAAGCAGCAAGATGTAGCCACATTATTAAAGTTTAAGACATTAAAAAAATTCAGTATCATAGTTGTCCTTCTAAACTATAGTAATATCCTAATGAATTTTATAAAGCCAGGAGCATTTCTTGTAAAGAACAAGCAAGAATTCCTTGAAACACAGCTTAAAAAAAAAAGCAGAACACAAACACCAACCTGCCACAGACAATGCATTAGCCACACTGAATTCTACCTAGAGCAGCAGTTCCCAACCCTGCAGACCACCACGTAAGCAAGCCATTTTTAACATAGCCTATGGCTGACAGTCAGACTGATATATAAAGGGGTATTAAAAATGCAGCTATTTCTAATAATTTATTATGCTCACTCACAAACATATTGCACTCATCATAATACTTTAACCTGCACTCAGCCAACCAGTGAGGAAAAGGTAACACTTAACTAATGAGAAAAGTGATGTTTTGCAGATGCCAAGAGAATTTTATATTATACAGGGATGTTTGTGAAGCAAATTACATTGTGAACAACAATGTACCATCAAATATGATATAAGAGGTACACAGGATTATATTATTATATCCATTTTTTCCCCTCATGGACCATCAATGGTTTCTCAAACCACAGATTGAGAGCCATTGCCCTAGATTACGCAAAACAGATTAATATCACAGTAGAAGCTGCATTTGGATGGGTATGGTGACTTAAAATGCACCAGAACAGTATGCAAAGCCTCAAAAATCCTCAAGTGGACCAGTTCATAATTCACCAAAGCCTCACTAATCAGACAGACATTAAAATTCAAGATTTCAGTGGAATGTGGATGTCAGAGCAACAGCAAAGGATGGGAAAGGACTGAGGGGTTCGAAGGAATTTCTTCCTTGCCAGAGAAACCAAAGATCCCTAAATTGTAAAATATTTGAATGCCTCATGCAGAGACAACAATTAAATGATTTGGGAGAAGTAACAAACTTTGGCACCTAGGATAAAAAGCCTGAGACTTCATGAGTCCAAAAAGAGCTCTAGCACAATACCTCTACGGCAGGCAATGGCTGTTTGATCTCTAATGCTGTGTAAGAATTCATTATTATTATTTATATTACCCAAGCTCCAAGACTGCTAGTCACAGAACAGGATCCCATTGTGCTGGGCACTGTATAAACACAGAACAATGGCTTTTCTCCCTCTCTCCTGAATAAAAATGGATCCCCAGAAACAAAATAAAAGATATTTTAAAAAGCTAATGAAAACTGCAGTATAACTAAAACTGATGGGGTTTTCAGAAAAAAGTACCTGCAAAGAAAATAAAGCACAAAGCAAGTGCCTCTTTCAAACGCAGAATGCCACACACATTAGCACAGAGATATGTACCAGACCACCTCAGTTGTGATTTTGTTAGATCTGAGAAGCTAAATGTAGTCAGGGAAAATTAATACACAGCATTTAAGGCTAGAAAGGATCATCACATTACCTAGTTTGACCTGTGGTTAAAGGATAATTTGACGGGCCCTGGAACCCTCCTAATCTCCAGGCCCACGTCTCAGTACCGCATGCATCAGTTATTGCTCCATAAAAATATTTATAATTTTATATGGCATTCATGTCTATAGCAATTACTCTCACCAACAAGCAAACACAGGACCATCAGATCACCCCCCTCCCCTGCCTCATCAACTCACGTATGATGAGACGGATTGTAACGAGAATACAGATCAATCCGTCTGAAGAAGCCAAGGCAGAGGGGTTATTCAGGGAAAGTCTGAGACAGCAGTTCCCTTACCAGAGGCTTGTGCTGTCTGCACCATGACCAGGCAGTGGTCTGGAAGGGCAGGTGCTGCAGAGACACAACGCAGTTATTACCCCAATGGCATCATCCACCAACAGCCTTGTGCCCTGCCCCTACACTGCACCTGATGGGGGAATCAGCAGGTGGCTGCTGTGCCAGGAGCTCAGGGAGATCCCAGAAAGCTGAGCCGACACCCCAGGACTCCACCTTTGAGCTGAGCCCTCAAGAAGAGACCCCCAGCTCACTACCACCGAGCCAAGCACTGGCCCAGAGGGCCTAGCGCTGGGGACCAAGTGGCAGGCATTGGGCAGCAACTTAAAGGCTCCAAATGTTCATAAGAGGGTGGCTACACTGGAGAGTGCAGCCCAAGCCGCTCACCCGTCATCCCTGCACCATCCCTGGCTCACACTGGCTGCTCAGCCCACCCAGGCCTATGGATGCCCCCACCCCAGGCCAAGCTACAAATCCCTAGGACCATCCTCCAGACTGGCCGCAGCCTGCCCTCCAACCACCGCCCGGCTGCTCACCCTCACCCTGGGGCAGAGCCAGCTCCTCTGGCTGCCAGCCCTGGGTGTCCCTCATGGTGGGGCCCATCGCTCGGCTCCCCCCAAAGCGGTGACGCGGGAGGCTGTGGAATTCCCCAGTTCGGCTCCCCTGCCGCCTGATTGGCTGCTGGCCCTGATGAGCTCATCCCCCATTGAACGGGAAAGCCCCATGCCTGCACTGGGGAAGGGGATGGCCTGGTCTCTGGCCAGCCTGGGCCTCTTGCCAAGGTGATGGCTCTGTCCAGACCAGCCTTCCCTGGCCTTACCCAATGCTCTGCCCCGAGGCGCTCAGGTTGGGGTTGCTCCCTGCCCCATCACTCCTGGGCCTGCTGATGGGGCACACCACACCTTCCGACTGCCTCTGTAAGGACTAAAAGGGGGAAAGCATTGGCACGCTCCATTCCACCCCATTATTCTGTATTTAGAGGCCCTGGAACGCTGGCCCCTAAAACCTGTGGGCCCCAGAATGGTGTTCCAGTGCATTCCCCCTTACCTTTTAACCCCCGAGTTTGGCCTCCTGCACATCACAGCCACTGACCTCTACCCAGTGCTCTGTAAACTGCCAAGTAATCTGGACCATATTAAAACACTACAACCCTCAGACCAAACTATTGAGTGCCACAGACTGAGATTAAGAGGGACTGAGTTGGACCAATGTTGGAGGCTCCTGCAGTGGCAGGGAATTTATTTGGCAAAATATACCCAGATGTTCCTAGCAGGTGCCACATGCCCCATACAGCAGAGTGTAAAAACCCATCTCTGCCAATATATCCTAGTGGTAAATTTCTTCTTGACCCCAAAACCTGTGATCATGTTTACTTATGAGCATGATCCATCAGCCAGATATGTGAGAAAAATTACTATTCTCTGTATCAAGTTCCAAAGGGGTAGCCATGTTAGTTTAGTTCAGCAGAACAAAGAGCCTAGTGGCAAAAGTCTAACAAATTTATTTATGGCATGAGCTTTTGTGGGAGAAAATCCCACTCTTGTTAGACACTTGAAAGCAAATAAAACTTATTTTAAAATATTTTAAAACTTTTAAAACTTTTTTTAAAAATAAAAATTATTTTGCTTCCATTTTGTAAGTTCCCCATTTTCAAGCATCTGATGAAGTGGGATTTTCTCCCACAAAAGCTCATGCAATAAAAAGTTAGTCTTTGTAAGTGCCACCAGACTCCTAGTTTATTCTCTGTATCACTTCACAATACAGGCCTGTCCCATTTGATGTCCCTTCTCCAGCAACGACTTTCACTGAAACTTCAGAAGAAGAAAACAAGCACACCTTCGCATACAGCAAGGGAATTCTTGAATTATTACATTTAGGAAACGATGGCAGTGATTTCAGTAGCTGCCATTCATGTCTTAAGACTTAAATCAATAAACCTGAATTGTGATGGAGAGCATTGTACTCTTGTGATACAATGAGAGCTGTGTCCTGGCCACTTACAATCCTTAAAGGTCTCAAGATTAGGAGGCACTAGCCTGTGTTCTGAGCTGTCACCTTCTATCTACTTATTTTATCTCCAGTCTGAGTGAGATTGAGTAAAATGCTTCAGTGTGTATCCTAACCAGTAGCATATTGTTGCTGTACTCAAACATCCAACATGTTCTGCCCCAGATGTAGCTGCTCTATAGTTTCCAGCAAGCTTTAAAATCCTTCACGATGAAAGGCAAGAAGTAAAATGCAAGATCATCACCACTTCATTGCTTTTGTATCATTTTCCTTCTCTAAACACACATACAAAACTTACTTAGAATTCTGAAAAAAATGAAGTCGCATCATTTAAATTAATTTATTTTTAGAATATCCCTTTAATCCTGCATGCATTTTTAGCACAAATATTGAATTTTACCACAACCTCCTTTGTAAAAGTTAGTACTTTATGTATAATGATGTAGCTGTTTCAATCCATCCTTCATTGAATATCCCATGTCTGCTAAACCTTGGCAACACTGTTTCAGTGACCTACGTAAAGTTCAATAAGAAAAAAAAATAACGAATATCCTCTGTTTAATGTAAACAAGGCAGGAGGGAAAACAAAAAGCATGTATATAGAAAGAAAGAGTAATAATTCTGCAGGGCACAGAAAACATTATCAGTGATCATGGTTGGAAAGCCTTGTATGATATGCATTACATAGGTTCGGATTTCTCATACAGTCCAAAGTACAAGTACCAGGGTATCTATAGGTTTTACTTTGTACTTCATTGTAACATTTCTCTTCATAAGACAAATAATGATGTATTTCATTATGGTAACTGTGCAGACAGCGATGCATGTATTCACAAAACAATCCCATGATTACTTGTGCCCTGTAAAATCAAGTGTAACAACCTTTACACTAGCAATAGTGTAAGCAACCTCAGGATTTCAGTCCTTTTACATAGGTGATGTAAAACCAGGCTGAAGCTGTGTATCAAATCACAGCTCCCATATTGCACAGATGAATACATTATGACAACATTACATAGACAAGAGCTGAATATTAGAAAGATTACAATCATAATGGAAATAGACTAAGGACAAACTTCTGTTCTACCAGATGTAGCATGTTGCTTATTACAAAAGTTTCTACATCAGAGTCTAAATCAAATACATACAATAAATGGCAGAAAAATAAAAATGTGTCCTTATTTACAAACATGTGCATGAGGGTTAAACAACGGTTTGAATTTGCTTCCTGGAACCTAAATGATCCCACTATTCCCCCCTAAATGTTCTGAAATATCATCATTGGCCACATTTTTCAAAGATGATGAACACCTGCAATTCCCATTGACATTGGAAGGATTTACAGATGCTCTGAACATCTGACTCTCAGGCCTTGTTCCTCAGGTGTCCACTTGTGGGTAGTAACTAACCACACAGAGACAGAGAAACATAATGGGCAACTCACTGAGATGCAGAGATCCAATGAGTAAAAACATGGACTTGAACTAATTTTTAGTTTTAAAAGTAAAAGTGCATGAAAAACAAGAAGCAAAATGCAACACTCCGTCTCTTAAGGAAGAATCTATTGTTTTTACAAAAATAAAAATCGTCGCAATTTATGGTAATTACTGAGGGCAGCACCCATGCAGATCAGAAGGACTCAAGGTTTTCCCAGCGTAGCCTTCACTTGCTACCAAGACAGATCCACTTTTGATAATTTGTGGCCTGAATAATATTTGGTTTGCAAAATAATATCACCATGGCTACTAAACACACTAAAGACTGAGTACAAAACAATTACGTCTTGAATTTAAGACTATTTATAGTAATATCTTATTGTTCAACTGCAAACAATAAACAATCAGGGTTGCAGCTAGGCAGATCATTTTACATTTAAAAACAATCAACTCTGCAGTTATCCCTTCATAAATTGACTGATGCAATCCCGTACTGTGTCATTAGCTCAGAGTGCAGCAACTGATAAAAAAAATTAAATAATGTTATCTCCACCTGAGATCCTGCACCTCTTCAATGGATTTACAACTATGCCCTAATATGGATTCTGTTTTCACTCACTCTCATTTTTCATAGCATTATATCTTCTATGATTTACATTACAAGGGGACTTCTAAAAGTCAGTTTATTTTTTTAATAAATAACGAAAACATGATTAAATTTTGGAGCAAGTGTAATTAAATTCAAGCTAAAACTAAGACAACAAAGACGTGATTCAGTAAAGCACTTAAGAACAAGCATAACTCCATCACTATTCAGCAAAACACTGAAACTCAAGCTTAACTTCAACTGTTTTCCTAACTCATTTTAAATAGTTCTTCAATAGATGCATAATTTTAAGCTCATTGCTTAGGTGCTTGGCAAAATTGGGGCCTAAAAATTAAAAAATGTGGGATTAAACAAATCTATTCTATACATATAAATACTTTTTTATACTTATGTACAGGCAGGTAAATAAATGGAACTTCTCAAAATGGATCAATTTTAGTACACATTGCTCTGAAAAAAAGATCACTTGCAACTTTCCAAATATCCGTGTAACGAATGGGAATGAAGAGGAAGTGTCCTTTCTTAAACTTTATTTTACTAAGTTACTTTGGTATGAAACCATTATTGGGCCACATTCGGCAGCCAGCGCATGTGCCTGCTAAGTCCAAGGTTCAGTCCTGAAACCCTACTGGAATTTTTAGCAAAGGACCCTTCTCTGGAGTTTATGTTGTAAGTGGTGAATTTAGCCCATTAACTGAGAATGTTCAATTTTGTTTGATCAGCCACTTGGTAACTTTAGGAGTTATTCAAAATCCAGATTCCATAAAGGCAAAAAATAGATACCAGTGGGAAGGGAGGGTGGGCAAAGTCTGATCTGAAGGCAAGAAACCAGAAGGAAACTAGAAGAAAAGCTACTGACTGATTAAATCAGTCCAGATTTACACCAAAATGAGATTTAAAAAAAAAATTAGTACTCACTGTCCAACAGGATATTAAAAATAGACAAAGAAATGCAATGTGAACATTAAGGACTCCATCCTGCTTGATCTGTCTGTACTACTGTATCGACAGGAAGATACTCTCCTGTGTTAACAGGAGGGCAGGTCTCTCTCTCTCTCTCTCCCTCGAGAGACCATCGAAGAGTGATACGAAGGTTAAGGAGTGCATCCAGCCCCTCTAGCCTACTAGTCTATATGTTGCTGTCAGCAGCAAGTGCTAGCTGCAGTCACCCAAGAGGAACAGGAGCAACATACACTTGAATACATGCCCTTTGGCCCGCAATGAAAATTGCTGCTCTGGCTGACAGAATTCATGGCGCACTGGGATATATCTCTGCATCCTAATGTTGTGAAAAATCAGTGGAGAATTTTGGTCCTAAGTATTGTATCACCCCTTCTACTGCTGCCCAAAGCAGCATCAGTCACTTTTCTGTAGGGCAACAATGGTTACAGTTACATAAGCAATAAAACATTTTTAAAACAACAGAACATTTACGTTGCCAATTTTCAAGGCACAAAACATTTTTAAACCAATGTTAAATAGCATTTTAAAAAAATACTGGTTTTAGCAACTACAACTAATGACCTGTATAATTGTCTCTGTGTAAAGATGACATGGATCAAACAAACTGGAGCTCACATACAAAAATCTAAGGCAAAATTAGTTATACAGCTGAACTCAGGAGAAATCATCTGGAAAGACAAAGAACACTACACTAAAAATATACACGCCTAAGATATGAGCGTTTCTACATACAAGCCTGATAAACCAAAGTGCGGCAATATATTTTCATTAATATCAAGAGTTACATCAGTATAAAACTGGGGTAACACAGCAGTGACTTAAAATTCACTGGGCCAGAATTCACTGCAATATATGATTCACAAAAGTAGAATTCATCCCATATAGATCATACGGTATACGTATTAGCAGGTCTTTTCATCCTCTCTCCAACGTTTTAGATGACATCACTTGTATCTAGGCATGCTGCTTTACTCTTTCCCTTTCATATTTCAATCGCAGAAAAACCTTACAACATGAAAACATTACAGAAACACTTTGATATTTAAAAAGCAACAGCAATCACAAAAGACAATATAAGTATATGAGCCCCAGAGCGTATCAAAAACCCCTGCCACCTAAAATGTTGTTAAAACAATGGCTTGATCATCAAAGTTCTGAAGCTTGTGGCTCTTCAGACATTGTTTTCATCTCTTCAAACAGTGGCTAGAAATGTTATGTTTTGTCTGTCTTGAAGTCCCTTTGATTGCATCCTGGGTTCAATATCATGAACCTGAAACTCACCCTTCATCGCCATCCAGAACAACAGTCAAATGTCCATTGACCATTTGTTAGGAGGTTCTCAGTTTTCTTGTCTGGGTGGAGTCAATAGATTTTCTGACTGAAAGATGCTCAATCTTGTAGTCTAATCATTTCAAGTATCTGCTCAGGGCGTAGACGATGCATGGTATTTCACAAATGCAATTGCTGCAAGTTCTTTACAGAACTCTTCCAATACTATCACTCCCTCCAGTAATGTCATGTGGTCAACACTGGAAAAGGAAAAAAACAACAGAAGCTAATATGAAGTCACACACAAAAACCACTTGCATGGAGGGTTTGCAATGTATTGACTTACATGGGCCCTTCTGGCTCCAACCCCAGCAGACGTTTTCTGACCAGCAGAAGTTTGGGAGTGAAATCAGGGATGCGCTGGATTCTCACCATAAGATCTCCAACAACCTGCAAATCAGACAGAGTCAAGCAGTATTATATGACATGAGAGCCAAATAAAGAGACAGTCAATGAGAATTCAAATAAAAGGTCATCTTTCATGTGGTTAACTCTTCTTTATCATTTCCCAAACATGGGTGAAGGGCATTCGGAGTCTTACTGCCACTGGATCTAGCTTGTGAGCCACTGACAACATTGCTTCTGCTACTTATTACAAAGACCACTTTATTTTAGTTTCATGTAACTGGGCGGCTTGTCCTGGGCTGGAGAGCCTGAGGCTAGGCCAGGCCTGATTACAAAGTGCACCTCAGTGGAAAAGAAAAGGCACCAGGAGCTGCAGGGATTGTGTAGCTGAGACTGCCAGAGGTAGGAAGCTTGATTAAAATCTGTGGAAGCTCAGGAAAGAGGAGATTGTGTGGAGCTGGGACTGATGGAAGAAGCGGTTACAAGGAGCAAGTTTCTAGCCAGATATAGCCCGTAAATGAAAGTAAAGAGAGCTCAAAGGAAGAGCAGAGCTAGGCAGGGACTGCAGAGCGAAGCTGCAGGGAGAGAGGATTCTCCAGCAATGGTCCCTGATGAAGGGAGAGTCCTTCAGCGAAGAGAGGCTACACCCACTTTAAAGCTGGGTGGAGATTTCTTCTGTGTTTGTTTTTGGCCACTCTGTAATAATAAAAAACTCAGAGCCCCCAAAAGGCTGTGACCTTGTTTAGGGAGCCCTGAATAAGAGGAAAGAGGGGAAAGGCACTGCAGGCAAAGTCTGCCAATCAGGGGGTGTTTGGGTCGTAGCCACTATACTACAATCATCTACACATAACATGGCATCCCTGTTGGGTCAGAGAACTGAAACTGGGGATCTCTGGATCTACATGCACCTCTGCTGCCTGAGTAAAAAGACTCATTTCTCTTAGCTCAAAGGTTGTAGACTCATAAACCAGTTTGTAATCTAGCCACTAGATGGTGACAGAATTGTTAATGCACAAGAACTAAAAGCATGAGCAAGACGTAGAGATTTGGGAACAACTTATGAACAGAGACTTGAATGCCCAATGACTGCAGGCCCAATATAGTATTCTAGGACTTTCTTGACTCTGCAGTTATGCTAGTGATGAAATTGCCTTTTTAAAAATATTATTGGAAACAAACCAATAATTTAGTGGCCTTAGGGAGTGCAGAACAGGTGAGTGTTGAACTGCATTTTTAAAGGGTTTGGGACTCAGGCACTCTTATTTGTTAAAACTTGACAGTGTGCTTGGCTCTGCAGACAAACAAAGACAATGCCTGCCCCAAGAGTTTAACAGCTGGTGTGGTGGTGGCAAAGGACCAACCTACGATTTAAAAGACAAGAAGTTAAGATCTGGCTGGAGGCCAGAACTAGCAGGAGTAAGAAACGCAAGGTGTCAGCACTGAGGGACATCATCTTGTGCAAAACTCCAGTTGGAGCAGCCTACATCCGTGTGTGATACAAGCAACAGTGGCTTAAATCAAATCAAGTAAAAGAAGCCAGAGGCCATAAAACAAATAAAAAAGCCCTTGGCTCTCAGGGCTTCTATCTCCCCATCTACCTCCTGTGTGCTTCTCGGGGGCTTTAAATCACTTAGAGGCAGCCTGGGGCTAGCTCTTCTGGCACAGAATCACTGCTCCCTTGAAGGCGAAGCTGTTTTGCCCAGTTGCTTTTCAACCTGGTTCCTTCTTCTTTCTATGTGGGCTTACAATCATTAGCTACAGCCGCTGGGGTCTCTTCAAAACTGACAATGCACACAGCTGAGCCCTGATAGAGCACGTTTTGCTGTCTCTAGGCAGGAAGGGTTCTTAACACATTTCTGTCCATATTTTGTGTGGGATATATAGACTTCATCATACCGGGTATTAAAGGGAGAGATGAGATCAGAAGCTGGGGGAATTTGACGTTTACACTGCGGTAAGATTACAGTAAGAAAAAAGTGAATGAATCATGCTTCAAGGGGAGATGACAATACAGTGTAGCATTCATCCAAAAACACAGCGTGTCCAGGAGCGAAATTTACTTGTGCCTTAATAAAACCAGCTTTTTTCAATACAGTTCTAGTGCAGACATAATCCTGTACTTATGGCATTACATAATACCATCATGTCAATGACTCTGAAAGAGCCCATCAGAATTAAAACAACTTTATTGCAGGATTATGGGGAAAACCTTGTAAGGAATCATTTTATAACCACATTTTTGAAACTCAGCAAAGATGGTAGGCAAACAATCAGAGAGACACCCGTGAAGAGCAAATGGATTTACTGAGAAGTGCATTGTTTGGCATGAATGGCTTTTAAGAAAAAAAAAAAAAATGTGCATCTCTTTCAAGAGATGAGACAGCTGTAATATTAAAGTCAAAATTACCCATTCTTCAGAATTCATTACAAAGCTGTTAAGTTTATCACCTCTGAAGCCACATATAAATGTTAGTTGGTCATTTACTCACCCTGACAATAACAGAGAAGAGAGATCGGCAGCCTGAAGCCAGATTTACATAGGGATCCAAAAGGTATTCGTGTATGTGCGGATGGGGAAACAAGGAGAGTTTCGATAACACTGATGTGACTTGTAAATTTACATCATACGGCTGCAAACAAACAAGAGGACATGATTTCTTATTTTCATTGCGACTCCCTCCCTCTATCCCATGCTTTCGCAGCTACTGGAGGCATCCGAGGGTATACCATAAAGTAAGGCCAAAATCCTCCCATCCTCACAATACATGCTGGCCCGCAACTGAGGCGTAAAAGCGTTGGACTTTCCTGCTCTCGTAAATTGCTTCGTTTCCTAATGTATTACATCCAGGAAATGAGGCGAGCTATGGAAGTGTAATGGACTGCAACTAGCTATTTCCGGGCTACAACATAGTCATGGTCATGAGAGATGCTCACTTAAACTGTTGTAACAAAAGAAACTGAGCAACAGATGATATGGTAATAGGAGCCATATAAGGACCTAAAACAGGCCGATAAAATACTTTCCTCACAATAATAAAGAAATAATCAGCACCAAAAAGACTTCTTAAAGGAAAAAATCAAAGGTAGCATAGGATTGTGACCAGGCAGCAATGGTTACTGCTCAGGCCCTTTGCTGTTGAAGAGGAAGTCTGTATTTGCCAATGGTTGCATGTTTTCATTGCCACACTTGAAAATCTTTTTTTCCATTGTTTTTATTTGCTATAAGGTTCTCGATAGCTCTACCTGGGCCTTCACAGATATCTGCGTTTCATATCTGGACACATCCCATGACACCTGTCTAGGCAGCACTGTGCTGCAACGGGGAAAAATTATAAAGCAGCAAGCCCTGGAATTAATAGCTGCCGAGTTTTCACTTACAAAAGGCTTCTGAAGTACTGCTGGCACTGACCAAGCATCAGATTATCAAAGTGGCTGAGAAACCCACTGATTGGAGTAAGAATGTATGCCAGAGGCCCCAGGCAGTGAGATAGTCAGGAAAGCAAGCAACTAACAATAACCAGATTGCTGAAGTAGCTATAACAGATTACAGTAGCAGTTGCTGCCACAACTAGAGAAGGTTTTGTTGTGTTACTTGGGCGTGCACATTCACCCTAATCATGAGGTCAACTGTACAAAGTAAGTGAAAGAGCATAAAATGTCACAATAACCTATGACAGCATGTTGATGTGAAAAGGTGCAAAAACAAGACAAAGACTGTATTAGACCAAACCAAAAGGCCTTCTTATATACCTCAAGGACTATGTTAAGATCACAGGACAAGCGACAGATTGGAATCAATTAACCAAAATTGCTGTGTTGGAAATTATGCCTAACATGTTGATGAAAAGGGGATGGCTTATTCTCCCATCACTCTCTTTTCCTGCTGTTAGAAGACAGACTTTGGGGATAAAAATTGGCTACTGGAGTGAGGTTTACCCTCACGGCTGTCTTCTTTACCATCTTCCGGAAGCATGGACCTTCATCTTAATGCTGACGAGACCTATATCCAGCCAGGAATGAAGCCAGATGACATCACCTCCTGCTCCAGCTCAACCCCAAATACCACCTGGGGTATGAGACTGTGTCATGCCCCACCTCATGCCAACTCCCTTCAGTGTCTCCTTTTCCTTACCCACCTTATTTTGTTCTTTCTTACACGTCTTTTGCCATCTGTCTAACAAGTGTCTGGCTCAGCCAGCCAAGACTACATATTTTGCAACAATGCTGTAAGCTTGTGACCAGAGAGAAAGACAGCAAAAAGCAAATAGTCCCATGCTGAAACAGGTTGCTCTTGGAGAGGCTAATAAGATCATAGGCTGTGCCTATGAGATTGCAAGTGAGAGTCAACATCAGGGACAGAAACTACTCCCTCCCACCAAAATCAAAAACAAACAAACAAAAAAAGCCCCACACCCTGGAGAATGCTGAGCACTTCCTTTATCTCAGCAGCTATTTGTTGCAGAGAGCTGACAATGATGAGGAAATTCAACACCATCTTCAATGCAGCTCTGGGACACTAAAGAAAATGAATCTTCAAGGACTGTGACACTGAGAATCAAACCAACCTTTTCGTGTACCAGGTACTGCTCTTTTGTACGATGCTGAAACCGACATCACAAAACATAGACACCTAAAGATTCTTGGACGGTACCATCAAAAGTGCCTTTGCAATATCTTCTGAATCAAGTGTGATGACTGATGCACCAACATCAGTGCTCTGTCCTAAGCTAAAACCTCAAGTATGGAAACTACGATCATCCACTGCCAACTCCGATGAGTTGGTCATGTTCTTTGAACGTCAGAAAACCGACCCCTCTAGCAGGTCATGTTCTCGCAACTGAGACGTGGCCAACAGCTGGAGGGGAGCATGCTTCCAACACGAAGAAGTGCAATATTGATGAACTCATGAGAAACCCAAGTCCTCAACTGACCAAAATGGAAAAGAACCTTGGGCAAGAATCCCAGTATTTTGAGATCCAGTGGAGACAACAGGTAATAAAGAAATGGGAAAGGAGGAAGACTGTACCACAGTCTGACTACTCAATAATCCAGATCCACCCCGTCAACTGGGAAATATCTGCCACAATTGTGAAAAGATCAGTGGATCCTGCTTGGCTTGTTCTCACTGGACATCTGCAGACCCACCAGCGAGAACTGGATATCATTTTATGCAAGACAAGCATCCATGAGCTCCGAGACAATGCTGACAATTTCTTTTCCCATTTTGCTTTTTCTGTGACAGCAGCAACAACTCCAGCCAATCTCAGCTGATTTCCTCTCTTTTCCCTGACAAGGACAGTTATATAATCTTTGAGATTATCTAAGAGTCCATCAAACAAAGGGGCGGAGGTGTCTTTCTGAAGCCTATCTCCAGCTAAAGGGAAACGTGATATGTTTAAAATGAGAGTTTTAGTTTACACTTCAAATGCTTAACTTCCCATATCTTCTCTGTCTCTAAATCAGTGCTGGTTTGCGGTGCTAGCTTAATGCGAAGCTGTACTGTTTAATGATGAACCAGGTGGTTTTTCTTAGCTTACATTTCTAGGAGTCAACCTGGGGAAAGTCCTGAAGTCAATGGTAGGTATGGGCACTCAGCACCTTGCAGCATTGATCCCTAATACTCCGAATTAATTTAATAATAACAGATTTAGATTCTGTTTCAGAGTATGTGTATATGCGCACCAACATACATAATTTAAATATGTGGATATCATTCAATGTTAGTGGATTTAAATACTCTGCGCTAAAAGATCTTCTGTTAAACTCATACCATTTAAAGCCTCAGAATTCTCTCTAAAACTTGCTTTACGTATAGGCGCACAGACTTGAAAGCATCCTGCAAATACATGCCATTACAAGCATTTTACCTTCAATGTGCATTTTAGATAAATCCTTTAAAATCACAGATGTCTCTGTTTTCATGTAGCACTTGGATTACTCGCCTTATTCTAATCTGAAGATGCCAAGTCAGCTATCATATTTATGGCTCCCCTTTGTAATTTTATATGCAATGCTAATAATAATTAGCCTGAAAGGGGAATTATTTTTGTATCCCAGCCTCCATCTGTAAAACATCAATAATGATATTTGCCCTACTTTGAACAGAACTGCAAAAAATCAATCAGTGAAAACTGTTATGTAAGAGCTAGGTCTTACGACTACTATTATTTGGAGAGCTGCTGTACTTGCATGAGAACCCTTGATTTCAACAGACGAAATGCATTTCAGTGCCCAAAATCATTGCAGTTTGAGCTCAGTCTTGGGTCAGTCAGGTTGAGAATTTCCAGATTCCCAGGTTTGCCATTGTGAGAACTTAGTTTATGCTCCATTCTTTGAAAACAGTGATTAAAGATGTAAACAACAATGAATCCCTCTAAAGCATTGTTGACTTTTCCTTGATGATTACAGAATACATTGACACATACTAGAAAGACAGACAGGAAAATGTGAAATACAAAATCCCATTTATGCTTGTACTGTATTTATCTTCCTTCACTCTTATTGGCTACTAGGAAGAACATTCACAGGTAGCCAAGCCACCTAGTGAGAGGACCAAGTACTGCAACGTGGAGTTGAAGGTTTTGTTATGGCACTGGGAAACCTGCATGACCAGCTGGGGAAGAGGTTATTTCGCACTGCTTTCCAGAGACCTTTTCCCCACAAACCAACCCTAACCAAATGCAAGAGGCAGCACTGTCAAATACTGAAGGTCTGTCAGCCTTTCCTGGTTAAGAAAGACTTTCAGGGAAGAGGATTAAACAATGGGTAGTTTTAAGAGGATACCCTCTGCCCACAAAGACTATCCATTTCCACAAAGCCTGTTATTGCATGATAGCTTTTATTTGTTTCCGTGCTTGTTCCTCAGCTACTGTTCACCTTCACCCAGGAATCACACTGGGAGAGAGGTGATATTCTAACTCAGCACAAAACCTTAAAACTGTTCGAGGACTGGAGCTGAGGGGGAAGTCCGTAGTCATCTGAGCCAATGAATTCCATGGAGGACTTTGCAGACAGGAGGACTGAGACCTTGAATGTGAGCCAGTAATCAATGATGAAAGAGTGAAGTTCAGGGGTAATGTGGCATTAACAGGCTGTGCTGATCAGAAAAATGGACGGCTGTGTTTTGAACTAGCTGGAACTTCAAGGGATGTTGTTTCTTTTCCCAGAGCTACCATTTCTGTCTCCTTGTCTGCAGACTCAGTAAGACAGCTGCATCAGCTAAATGCCACAATTTGTTTTCTCAACCACAAGAGCTAGAAATGCAACATTTTAAATGAAATTTTAAATGCTGCAGGGACAGAGAACTGCTTCTGTGGTGCACCTGCCAGAAGCAGCTCAATCCAACCCATTTCCACAGCAAGTAAAATATTACGACTGCAGGAGAGAATAGAAAACAGGACCAGATGAGCCCTTAAAACAAGTAGCTGAGCTTCATACAAGTGTACTATGTATCACCACCAAGGGGCTGCACAGTGGTCCAGTGGATAGACCACTGGCCTAGTACTCAGGAGATTTAGGTTTGGCTCTATTACCTGCTCTGCCACTGTCCTGCCTGGTGAACTTCAGGAAAGTCACTTGACCTCTCTGTCCCTCATCTGTCAGTGAAGATAAGGACTCAGACTCTACGGTCAGAAGGGACCGGTATGATCACCTAGTCTGACCTACTGCACAATGCAGGCCACAAAATGTCATCCACCCACTCCTGCAATAAGCCTCTAACTCAGGGATGGCCAAACTTGTGGAACTCAAGAGCCACACAAGTTGATTCTTAAATCTTCAAGAGCCACACTGAAGCATACAGCCATATACTTTTACCTACTAAACTGATTTGCTGATGATGTTCTGTGAGCCACACATTTTCATTCAAGAGCCACATGCGGCTCCTGAGCTCCAGTTTGGCCACACCTGCTCTAACCTATGACTGAGTTAGTAAAGTCCTCAAATCATGATTTAAAGACTTTAAGCTACAGAGAATTCACCAGCAGGTGAGCCATGCTCCACACAACAGAGGATGACTGTTCCCTGAGCCCTAGCCAAACCCCCACAGCCCTAGCCAATCTGCCCTGGGGGAATATTCCTTCCTGACCTCAAATATGGAGATCAGTTAAACTCTGAGCACATGGGCAAGTCTCACCAGCCACTCACCCAAAAAACAATTCTCTGTAATAAGTCAGAACCCACCCTTCCAACCTCCCTTTTTAGGCGACTGGCATATCCTCCACCAGTAGTCAAAGACCAAAGATCAGTCAATTTCCAAAGTAGGCCATCCCATCACACCATCTCCTCCATAAAGCTCAGTTTTGAAGGCAGTTATGTTTTCTGCCCCCACAGCTGCCCTTGTAAGGCTATTCCAAAACTTTACTCCGACAGTTAGAAACCTGCATCTAATTTCAAGCCTAAATTTCCTGATGGACAGTTTGTATCCATTGTTCCTGCATCCACACTGGTGTTGTACCAAATAATTAGTCTCCCTCCCTGGTATTTAACCCTCTGATGTATTTACTGAGAGCAATCATGTCACCCCTCAACCTTCTTTTGGTTAGGCTAAACAAGCCAAGCTCCTTGAGTCTCCTTTCATAAGGCAGGTTTTCCACTCCATGGACCATCCTTGTTGCCCTTCTTTGCACCTGTTTCAATCTGAATTCATCCATTTTAAACATGGGAGACCAGAACGACACACAATATTCTAGATGGAGCCTCACCAATGTCTTGTACAGCAGCACTAACACCTCCCTGTCTCTACTTGAAACACCTCTCCTGATACATCCTAGAATCACATTCACGTTCTTCATAGCCTCATCACACTGGTGGCTCACTGTCATCCTGTGATCAGCCAGTACACCTGGGATCCTTCTCCTCACTCTGGTCCACCTGATGTGTCACCAGCTTATAGGAAATGTTCTGGTTATTTGTCCCTAAATGCATGACCTTGCACTTCCTATTATTAAATTTCAGCCTATTCCTGATACTCCAGTTTACAAGGTCATCCAGATCTTCCTGTATGAATTCCTGATCCTTCTTTGTATTGGCAATAACTCCCAACTTGGTGTCATCTGCGAACTTAATTAGCACATTCCAACTTTTTGTGTAAAAGTCAATAACAGAAAGGTTAAATAATATTGCTCCCAAGATTGATTGCTGGGGGACTCCACTAGTAACCTCCCTCTAGCTCGACAGTTCACCTTTCACTATGACCCACTGTAGCCTCCCCCTTAACCAGGTCCTTATTCACCTCACCCATCTTCTGTAACCTAACTAATAATTCCCTGCATGGAACTGTATCAAATGCCTCACTGAAGTCTAAGTAAATTAAGTTCACTGAATTCCCTTTATCTAACAAAATTTGTTATCCTTTCAGAAAAGGAGATCAGGTTGGTCTGGCACAGTCTACCTTTTGTAAAGGCATGTATTTTATACCAGTTACCTTCAACCTCAATATCCTTAAGTACTTTCTCCTTCAAATTTTTTCCAAGATCTTGCATGCTACCAAGGTCAAACTAACAGGCCTGTAGTTACCCAAATCGCTTTTATTCCCTTTCTTGAAAATAGGAACTAGATTAGCCATTCTCCAGACACAAAATACAGCAATGCTCTGCAGGATTTTTGGGGACCACTGTATTAAATTTATGGATGGCTTACATTTGAACGTGTTCTGCTCCTTGGGGAGGAGTTACAACTCTTCCAGAAACTAAAAACAGCAGAGGGAATAGCCATAGGTTGATAGACAGAACCACAAAACAGCACCCCTGAGAAAGTTTGCATACAGTGGTTCTGGCTGGGTTTTCTAGGGTACACCTACACCACACCTGGGAGTGAGCCTCCCAGCCCATGTAGAGTAACTAGATTAATTTGCAGCTTGGGCTGGAGCTCATAGTCTCAAGTCTAGTGGGTAGGTGAGCTTGGAAGCCTGAGCAGCTTCCCAAGGCGCCATGTCCACCCTACTATTGTGCAAGCTCAAGCCCTGCTAATGCGAGTCTGTGCACTTGATTGGGGGGCTCACTCCCTGCTGCAGCCTAGACATACCCCAAGAGACTAGGAAACAACAAAAGAGCTTTTGGTACAAAATGATGGTCTTGCATTGACTTGCTCTTTTCCTTTTGATTCAATGAACTGACAGGACATTGGATCCTAGGGGGATCCCAGCCCTTCCTGAAGGCTGCAGAGATCAACATCTCTGAGAACCATAGCTGGGGTTGGGAGTGATGGCTGAGATGCTTTTAGTAAGCAGATAGCAACTTCTTTTGCTTTCACCTTAAAAATAAATGCACTTTGCTTAGCAAAAGCTGTCTGGTACCTTGTTCATAGCCCTCAGAGCAAAAACAATACAGAGGTACTGGCTGTTAATGCAGACCAGCTTTTTGGGGCTATCAGACTAAACGTGCAGGCCTAACCCCAGTGAGAAGAGAGTGGGACCATGGTTCCTGCCCAGAGACAGGTGACAGCTGGAGTTCTGAAACCAAGGTATACAGGTGTACTTACCCCAGAACGCTGACAATGTTTACCTCCTTTTCAAACTCTTTGAGATCTACTCATGGCAAGTGTTATATAAAACTTCTATATAACTCAAAAAGTTTATTTTATAATATTTTATTATTTTATAATAAAAGCTATGCATTAATTAATTAATGTATTATCATAACAATGCCTAAAGGAAGATTAACGTAATCTGTAAATTCCCCATCTTTAAGCATCTGATGAAGTGGGATTTTCTCCTATGAAAGTTCATGTGATAAATAGATTTGTTAGTCTTCAAAAGTGACACCAGCCTCCTTATTTGTTTTACTGAACTACACTAACACAGCTACCCTGCTGGAAATAATCTGTAAGTGGAACCGAAAGTTTTGCTGAATTTGTCGTTTGGCATGCACCTTTAAATAAGCATTCACCAGATCAAATCTGTCACTTTTATTTGACCAGATAGCACCAACTTTTTATTTTTTCTGAGTTATATTAGCACTTCACTAAGAATTACCCACAGGCCACGTTTCAATTTAGCTTTAAGTGTGAGGTTTCGGTGGGAAATAGCTTTAGCAATTTACTCTTGCTGTCTTACTGAGGCAGTTTGTTTTAATGCTTTCAGAGTCAAGTATTGTTTTTAACACCACAGACCGTGACATCCTGCCTGACTAACTCAGAAATTGTGCCATACTGACAGGTACTAGATCAAACTGACATTGTGCTTCAACAACAGATGCTATTTTGGTTTTAATAGTAAGTATTTGTTCCTCCGTTATCCCCCAGGAATATGCTTTTGTTCTTTTATTCACAATTTATGCCTCATCACTGATACAAGATTTTCATATGTATAAAATTAGCTTTTCCAAGAAGCAGATGATGCTCAGGTTGGTTTGTTTTTTAAAACCAATATAGCTTTCACTAGTGACAGAGAACACGTTTACTAGAAACAAGACCCTTAGAACACACAAACTGTTCTTGAACTTAACCCAGATAAAACAGGGAAGACAGATATAAAATCCACGAGCTACAGCAGTGTTTCCCAGCCACTGTGCCACGGGTGTGCCATCAGGCCTTAGCAGGTGTGCCTATATATATATATATCTATATATATCTATATATATCTATATATATCTATATCTATATCTATATCTATATATTAAAAAACCCCAGGAAATGCAGTGTTAAGGGTGAAAACGTGTTCTCCTTATACAGAGTCTGTATAGAGCACACAGAACTGAAAATGACGCTAACCAAAGAAAAATTCTGCAATCCTTATAGAGAGTGTTATAGCAATGAAAAATAATGCTGAAACATTTTCAATCTCCTGGCTTTTATAAATTATACTTACACAGCATTTTTCTCATAGCACTTTTATGACAGATCACCTGTGCACTGTTGCCATGATTCCTGATCTGTTCTATCATTGTCCCTGACTAAAAGTGGTGCAAATCAGATTTCACAGGAGATCTGTACCAGCAGCATCCAGTTTTATACTTGGAGTTAGCTGCAGAGGGAAACTGTCTACCAGCAGATGCTTACCTTAGAAGGATATTATCTTACACATTACCCTCACCCACTTGTCTCTCAAGTACCCATCTGCTTTCTCCTGTAAACAGTTTCACTGCATCTATAGCAACACCACTTGTAACCCATTCACACAGCACTAGTGGTGAATAATTCAGATTTCAGGTCTTGTCTTCACTAGGAAGAAAAAAGGTGTGTTCCTAACTTGATGCCATTAACTGGTGTTAACGAAGTCATAATACCTTCCTGGTGAAAACAAGACTGTTTTCACATAAATCGACTTGCTAAGTTGAGTGCAGACTTCTGCTTAGACCAGGGGTGGCCAAACTTACAGAACTCAAGAGCTGCACAAGTCAATTATTAAATCCTCGAGAGATGCACTGAGGCATATAACCACATACTTTTACCTATTCCAAAATCACTAAGCTTAACATTTATTGTGCACTTTAATTTTATTTTAAAAACAGGGCAAATATTGATCCTACTAATGTCAGGTTCTAATATTACTTAAGATTACCATGAAAACTAGGCCCAAACAGTAAAAACTCAGCTGTCGCTGGATGTAGAATACTGCAGGCTAGTGGCAAGTTTTTTTTAAAATCTGGACAGTGACTTGTCAATGCAGTATGTAAAAGCTCTCACAGGTGCTGATCTCTAAGTATTGCACAATGTTTTGATTTAACAAATTTCATTGTGGAATGCAATGCTTCACACCAGTAAGTTGTGCTAAAAACTGAAAGTAATCTACATTCAGTTTTAAGCTTTTCTCCTTTGTGGAATACTAAAAAATGAAAATATGTTATATTTAGGACTTGTAAAACACAATTTTAACAAAGGAGTAAGCTGCATTAGGGCCTATGAGAAAATCTAAACATGCCACGGCTTCCCCGACCATGCCGCACTTCCCCCCACCCCATTGCTGCATCCTTGTCGTCTCTTACCATGCCGCTGCTTCTCTGCTGTCCCCTACCATTGCTCACTTCTCCCCGTCTCCCACCATGGTGCCCTCCCCTGTAGTCTTCCCTCTAAGCTGATGATGCAGCTCAGCTAGTTTCCTCCCAGTTCCCCAACCCGGTGTCAGGCCTCTGCTCATCGGTGCCCCAGGTGCATCGATAACTTGGTCAGCTGCATCATCACCTTAAAAGGAACATTCCTCCTGTCTCCCATGACAACTCAACTGTCCTGGGAAACACTTTCCCACTCCATACATGGCCCAACACTTGCCTTTCAAAACAGGCTTGGTTTTGTGGAATAGGATTCTGCAGAAAATAATTCTGAAGGGGGAGGATGCTATGGAAAACAGCTCATCCCTAGTCCCAGTTCCTCAGGGTCTCTGAGAAGCCTCAACTGTCCAGAGCTCCAAAGAGGTAGCTGTGTTAGTCTAGTTCTGCAAAACAAACAAGGAGTCCTGCGGCACTTTTAAAGACTAACATTTATTTATCACATGAGCTTTCATGGGAGAACTGTGATAAATAAATGGGTTAGTCTTTAAAAGTTCCACAAAACTCCTTGTGTAACTGTCCAGAGCTTGATCTACAGGTTTCTGTAGAGCTGGCAAGAAGGAGTAGGATTCTTCATTGGCTTATTCCTTCTCCCTCTGATACAATGGAAGACTTTTTAACCTGTTTTCCTGACTACCATACTTGTAAAGGGAGTGCATGAGGTGCTCCTAAGTTTGTAAAGTCCTGTGGACAGGACTGAGGCTACTTTGGCATATGTGCTGCCCCTGCTCCTCCTCTGAACTGTCGGCTCCCTCCTCCCCATCCCTCCTCTGAGCTGCTGGCTGTGGAGCTACTTGACAGGCCAGAGATTTTAACTCCCTCAGCCTGAAGCAGCACCCTGCCCCCAAGCCGCACTTTTGCTTTGAAGAGCTGCAGTTTGGCCACGCCTGGTTTAGACTAAGACTTTTCTTCAAATTAGTTATATTCAGTTAGCAACCTTAAGTTATTAACACAACACTTTTTTTTTCTAGTTAACATAAATCCACAAAGAAGAGAGAAAAAGGCAGAATAGGAGGAAATAAAGAGAAAAAGGAGGGGGATGGTAGTGGAAGAAGGGGATGAAGAAAGAAAAACTGAAATAGGGTTAACCAAAAAGGGTTTCTCTTCTAGATAGAATTATCTTCTCTAAATTCCACTATACTACTCTGAACATATGTATTATACCTGTTTTTCCAGCACAGTTTGTTCACCCAAATAACCACATTTTAACATTACTACATGGTAAAATGGTAGAGGGACCTATTTTTAAACTGATTTGCCGGGGGAGTTGGAAAAAGTACCTACCCTCCAGAAATTTCTGTGCACCACTGGTGTGAGGAAAATAATTATTTCAACCCTGAAAAGGCCTCGAGGAACTCTGCATACGGTATAGTGTGTCTTAATTTGCTGCACAGAACCTTAATAATATTATACAATACAGTTTACTGAAAATACAGGAGATCTAGAAAGTGTAAAATAGTCTATATAGTGAAGAATTTACACAACTATCTGAAAGGTATAAATGCTGGAAAAATCAGAATAAAACAGATGCTCCCAAAGGCCATGTAGTTGCAATACAAAAAGGAACATTTCAAACAGTTAAAAAGCTCTTCTCCTATCCTTTGCTCCTCCGTAACACCCCACCTTCTCCTGGAAGGATAAACATACAAGACTTGTGCTTTTGTTAATTTGATGACAGGAGATCCTATACTATGCGTTGTCCTCCTTATGCTGTAGTGACATTTCTACTCATCTGTAGCTTTAAATGACATTCAGATTAGAGCATCATTCATGAAATCATTTAGTACACAAAACAGATAGTTACCAAAGATGATCAGTGTGTCATAAATCTGCCCCTGTTATTGATAAACTGCCATTCACTTCAGTATTTAGTAATCCAAAGAGCCTGATAGCAAGGATGAAATGAGACTGCTCCTTCAGCATGTTGGCAAGACTGCCAGTATTAAAAACCGACACCTTCACAGTCACTAGTCACTGCAGTCAAGCTATGCAGAATTTGGTGGCAGAGCTGCACAGAAATATACTATTTTATACATATGTAGTAGGTACTGATGTAACCTGGGGGAGATCAGTCATTTATCATGGATAAAAGCATCAGAAATGAGAGCAAGAACAATGTGTTTTTGTTACCTGATCGAGAATCCTGCCCATTCTGTCAAACAGAATTTTCAAGAAATGTCCTTCAAAAAATGATGCTTCGAGATTGCACTTTTCCAAAGATTTGGGAGATCCCGGCCATTCCCATCGTAAGCAGATTGCACAATAATCCCGGAACTAGGAAAAAGGAGTCAACAAAACATACTCAAACAAGTGAAGAAGCAAGAGCAAGAAACTACAAACCTTTATGGAAACTGTTTCCTTTTTCTTTTAATAATCCATGACTTGAGAATGTGAATTGCAGAAAGTATCAGCCTTCATTTTGGCACTTTACTTTCCTCTTGATGTACGTAGTATCATGGGGGACTTACATAGGCACACACAGGAAACAATGGGGCTCTAAATTTGCGGCTTGGTTGGGCCACAAACACTGGGCAGGCTCAGTAATTTAAATGCATTGTGTGTGATTTTCTTAAACCAGAAGTAACTTCACACAAGGCAATGGTGTTACACTGGTGCAAGAGAGAGAAGAATCAAACCCATGGATTCTTCTTCAATGCAGCTTTGGTATTTGCGCATCTTCCAATGAGCACCCCAGCACAGACACAAGAAGGCAGAGCGGCTATTTGGGTGTAACTACACCTATGTGGAAGTGTGATGGGGTGGATTAGACCCAGAGGCCACCTTCTGGAGGCCTCAAGGTTTTCCCACATACTATCCCAGAAAAGAGCAGACAAAAGGTCCTCCAAGTGACCTAGAGTGAATGTGGGAAAGCAGCTAATCAGGGTCCAGCAGGCTCACATAAAAGGAGCTTCAGGGCCAGACTGAGTCACTCAGTTGCTACCTGGAGCAGGAGGAATGTGGAGAGTGTTCCTGGCAGGCTGAAAGAGCAGCAAGACCATAGGCAGAACAGCTGCTGGAAGGGTGGAGGAAGCAAGAGGGAGTTTCTTGCTGGCTGCTGAGATTGAGTGAGAACTGAACACAGGGAGGGATGCTGGAAGACAGTGTCTCCAGGGAGGAAGCTCTAGAAGTACGGCCCCAAACCATGGCTGTGGCTATTTAAAGACTGAGTCCCAGGTTAGGCTAAAGAGGCACCAACAAAAAATGGTACTGGGATAGGCCCCTGATGGACTATATACCCCAGACGGGGTCTGTTCTGGTTCACATATAGATGGTATGTGAGACTCAGCCAGAGGACTGAATTGTTGAAAATCCTCTTGGGAAACCACCAGCAGGAGTCACCACAAAGAGCTGCAGGCACATGCACTTGACCAGGAGGTGCAAGAGGTGACTGCCACCCCATTACAGGAGGGTTATGTTTTTGTGGGTGCAATAATTTGAGACCAGGAGTATCACTGAGAATTAGAGGCAGAAACAAATCCTCTTACTTTTAATGGCTCCCAGAATCCACCTTTCCTCAAGGCAAGAAAGAAGAAAGAGAAGACAGTATGCACTTTCCTACATACAAAATTAGACTATAATGAGAATTTTAGGCCACTTCTGCTCCTGCTATTTTCTCCTTCACATTTTCTCTTCTTTTCAGGAAATGCCCTATGTAAAACCATAAAGGAAGCATAGAAAGCAAAAGTTCCTATTTGAATATATGCTCATTGAAGCTCAGAGTAGAAAATACTTAAAAGTACCACTGCATGTATTTTTAAACCAGTTACTGTACTCCATGTGCTCAATTTTGTTTCATTACAGGACAGTCACAGAACATCACTTGGAAGGATGCAAACAATGGTTTCTGGCCTGTGACCATGGAGATTTTAGATCAGTGGTTCCCAACTTGTGGTCCATGGGCCACTTCTGGCCCACAGGAGTCTTTCACAGTGGCCCACCACACCTCTCCCAGCTGCAGAAGAGAGCCGCTGCCTAAGGACCAGGTGGGGCATGGTGCCGCAGGGCTATAAGATCGGTGCAAGCTCCTGGCTAGAGTCAAGGGGATGGGAGATCAGCATTTCCATCCCCTTGGCTGTACTAGGGAGTATAGCAAAGCACTCTACCTGTGTTCTTAGGTGCTTGTGTCCCCATAGGAGCCAAAGAAAGAGTCTGCAGAAAGGAGCTACAGAAGGGAGCCACTACCCAAGGACCTAGGTGGAGCACACAGTTTCCATACAGTTTCCCTGCTGCACCCTGGGAGACATAAGCTCAGCAAAGAGGTCCTTATTGTGAGGAGGGGTGGGAGTGGAAATGCTTGTGGCCCTTCAGGATTATAAAAGTGGTATCTGTAGCCCTTGAGTGAAAATGGTTGGAAACCACTTCTTTTGATCTTGTTTTTAGAAATAAAATCTATATTGAAATCTACTTCAAAATATGCAATATTAAAGCTCTCCCTTTGCACCAGTATTCTGAACTTCAAACCTGGATAACTTAGGTCAATGGTTATCAAACCATGCATCAGGACCCAATACTGGGTCGCAGACCCTCAGCCACTGGGTTGCGGAGTCTCCTGCTGCTGCCGCCGGAAGACTGGAATGCATTGCTCAAAGAAACAGTTGTTGGGTCACAGTCATAAATGATTTTTTTCAGCTGGGTCCCAAGAAAAAAAGTTTGAAAACCTCTGCCTTAGGCTGCACATCACTTTCATTGAATCATTTTTTTTAAAGCTTTGCTTATTTAACTCTTTTGCAAATCTTTTAATGTCCACTCGGTTCTTTCAAAGAACTTGCTAGGCAGTCCCCTGTTGGAGAAGAATGCAGACAAATGCAAAGGCAATTTTTGAACCAATCCGAGTGCAGGTCTGTCATCTGAATAGTAACACACTTAAATCATCTATAATTCCCCTGAGAACTGTGTAAGGGGGAGTCAGAGCTCAATTAAAAGTCTCTAAAGGTGAAGTCCTGATTAGTATAACTTTTTTAACTTTTCCATTATTAGTTTATCTTTGGATGTTTTTAGTAGAACTGTACACGTCCCCAGATCATTTTGTAAACTCTCACAAGCAAGCCAAACCCTAGAGCACTGACTAAGGAAAGAGAAAAGAGAGATTATAGTTGTGTGACTTACTTGTCTGTGGGCATCTCTGAGGTAGGTATCGTAACCTGTGCCCTCTACATGGTATGACGACTTGGCTTCTTCAGGGACTAGACAGAGGAAGCTAAAGAGAAAGGAAAATGCATTAATAAATGAATCTAGGCCTACCATGGCAATTTACTCATGATCAATACATTGGTGGTTGATACTACAATGAGCCATCTGTCCACTTTACACAGGGATTACCAGTAACATTGTGTGAGGAGGAAGACCCATAAAATCTACTGAGACACATGTAACAGTTCAATTACCATCTGTGCTAAGGGGGAAGTGTGTGTATCTAGCACTCGGTATGAAGAAACCAGTAGAGGGCTAGTGACTTCTGAAAGCAGGGGGGTAAAAAATGAAGTGCAGAATCACAGCCAGTTCCAAGCATTTGCTAAAGATCAGACCATATCAGCCTCAAAACAGAGTTAGATGTAAAGCCTATTGGCAAATGAATCAAATATAAGAAGGGATTTCATATGAAAAGTCCTAATTTTTTTTAGTTACCAAATCATTAGTTTGTCAGTTTGCAGTGATGGACGAATGGTTTAAGAATTTAAATGACCATTTATAAATACATGTTCTTGTTCACAAATATTGCTGACATTTGCTGTTATACCAAAGACACCATGTTGGCAGTCACAGAATTAGCATGACCATAGCACATAACAGGATATCACAGAATCATAGGATTAGAAGGGACCTCATCAGGTCCTCTAGTCCAACCCCCTGCCAAAAAAAGCAGGACCACTCTCACTAATCATCCCAGGCAGGGTTTTGTCTAACTGAGCCTTAAATATCTCCAAAGATGGAAATTCCACCACTTCCCTAGGTAGCCCATTCCAATGCTTCACCATGCTCCTAGTAAGAAAGTTTTTCCTAATACGCAACCTCGACCTGCCCAGTTGCAACTTGAAACCATTGCTCCTTGTTCTGTCCTCTGAAATGGTGACACTACATGGTTTCTGGACAGTTAGAGAAAATGTGACTTCCAGATCTTTTCTCCAATGTTCGGCTTTCCCTACATGCATGGAACTGCCACTGACACTGATGGGAGTTCTGTATACGCAGGGAGAGAGGAATATTGGGGTCTGGGATCTGCCACATGAGTCTGACCTATGAAAAAAGCTCATTTTTCTATCCAAGCACTTCAAATATCCAGAACGTTTCCTCTCCTTTGATGGAAATACAAATGGGCAGCTTCGCAGACTAGTTTTTGTCTGTGCTTTCAAACTGGAGCCCTGTAGATCCATGGACCCCATACCCATTGCTGCAGATTGACCTGCGGATGCGAATTCTATTTTTACCTGCCCAGGGTGTGATCCATTCACTGCAGCTACTGCTAGGATCTGTGTCAGCAGCACACAGGGGAACAGGGAAGCACTCCAGCCAATCCTAGCTCAGCTCTGATTGTGGTCTGCCAGGCAATCAGAGTCTCAGTCACAGCAGGCTGGGGCTTGGAGAGTCACTGCTCACCATCAGTCAGTCAGCATGCTGGCCTTTGATTGGCTCATTCCCCACAACTTCCTTGCCCCCTTCTTCCTTTTCTTGTTTGCAGTTTGCATGCCATGCTGTCAATCAGAGATTTCATTGGTGGCCAAGGAAATCTGGTTGACAGTGCAGTGTGCAAACCGCACACAAGAAAAGAAAAAAAGCAGGCACCATTTGTGCTATGAGCCAGTTAAAGGTTAAGATGCTGAGAGCCCAAGCTCATTTGTGGATGTGGTTATGGATATAGATAAAACATGGCATGCAGATTGCACACCAAATAGATACTATCACTAAGTGGATGCACATTGGATGTGGATCCACATTTTCGTATCTGTGCAGGGCTCTACCCCAAACAATGTCCACCATAAAATGGATGCAACAGTATCCTGGGGAAAGAAACAAGCATGCAATTCCTATTCACTGGTCTCTGTCTGTTTCCTGTCTCTCACACCACTAATTATTCTGGGGTCTGTAAGCAGGTCAGCACTAAAATACCAGTGCTGCATTGCTAACATTTATGAAATGACCAAATACCATCCATCTATCCCACTTTCCAGGTTGATGACTGAAAGAATTACATTCACTAAACAGCTTAGATCAGAGTCTCTCTCCTTCTAATGACTTCCACCTTGTTGTCAAGCATGGAGCCAAATGCTAAAGGGCCAGAAGTGTCACATGGTCCCCAGTGAGCAATGAGTTAGCTCAGCTTTGCCATGCCCTGACATAAGGGCTCAGGGGACAGACTATGGACTTGATCCTATTATCGTCCCAGTCAATGGAAAAACTTGCACTGATTTCAATGGAGCAGAGTTAGCCCCTGTAAGAGAGGCTGCTTGAGAGATGAAGTCAAACAGAATGAATGTCAATGCGAATGGCTAGCTTTACACCTAGATTCATAGATTCCATGACCAGAAAGGGTCTACTGTGTGATAAACTAGCTTGGCCTCTTGTATGACAGGCTGTAACACTTGCCCAAAATAACGTCTTTTGAACTACTGCATGTCTTCTTAAAAAAAGCAATTTTGATTTAAATATTGGCAGCGACGGAGAATTCACCACAACACTAGATAAACTGTTCCACTGATTAATAATCCTACCTCTAAAATGTTTATATCTTATTTCCAGTCTGAATTTCTTTAGCTTGAACTTCCATCCATCCTTTTTTCACTAGACTGTAGAGCCCATTATCAAATGCATGTTTCCCACAGAGATACTTTAGACTGATCAAGTCATCCATTACCCTTTTCTTTGTTAAGCTACCTAGATAGAGCTTCTGGAATCTAAGGCATGTTTTCTAATCCTTTAATCATTCTTGCAGCTTTTCTCTGAACCCTCTCCAGAGGCTGAAGAACCAGGATGGACCACAGACTGGAAAGATTTTATGTTCTCTTGGTTAATATTGAATTTTTACTTATTTATTTTTGCTATAAATACTATCTCTACAGGAATAACCTGCTGAATGTGTGATTACTTCTGATGCATCAATCCTCCAAGTTTTACAAAATATTAGTGCTACGGCAGTTACATACCTGATTCTAATCAAACACACAAAACCAGCTTCTTAAAACTGTTTTTTCAACTCACCTATTTACAATTTTATGAACTTCTGTCTTTCCATCGGTCTTTGAATGCTCTGGGCTGATAGGAGGAGAAGCACTTAGCCACTCTGGATTTGACAGTGTGTTGTCTGGGGAAAGATCAGTAAATAACGGATCTTCTTCCAGGTCTCTGTAAAAGTTCATCAGACAGAGGTACAAGATAATTCATAGACCGTCAGAGCCGTAACTAAAGAAGCCTGTGCCCCTTACAACAGCCAGAGCCTGGAGTGATTGGCAGGGAACGTGCCCTTTAATGGAGTGGCTGGAGCAAAGCCGTGCTCACCCCACCATAGTTACAGCTCTTCAGACTGTTGTGGAAGGTATGAAGCCTTCTGAATCCAAGTCACATCATTTCACTGAATTATATGCTGAAATATCAACATTTATAAATTGATGACTAACCTATAAAAGCAAGGGAGAGGGATAATCTGGTACTCTGAACTGGGAGCCAAGAATTTTTGACTTCTGGTTCTCTCTCTGATGCTGAATCCTTCTGCATATCCAGTCTCTTAGGCCTCTCAACTATTTAGCTCTAATTTCCATGGGTTTCAATGAATGCTGGGAACCTAAATACCTTTGAGGGTCCAGGCCTTAATCTCTTTGACCCAGTTTCAACCCCTTCCCCAACACTTGTAAAGAGGGGACAATGCTTATCTACCAAGCACAAATTGCATTTGTAAGGATTACATATAAAGCACTATGATATTAAAGACACTGTGGCCCCAATTTGGCAAGATACTTAAGCATATGACTAACCTTAAGTATGTGAGCAACCCCATTGAAGTCAACAGGACTTCTTGTTCATTTAAAGCTAAATCTATCCAAATTGCGAAAACAGAACCTGTGTTGTTAGTATTATGTAGGAAATAAACTTTTACTAATTTACAATCATCTATCACTGTTGTAATCAGACATACAAGCCGCTGATGGAGTAAACTGTGCAACAACTAATCTACATTAATGATCATTAAATATTATAGTATTTATTACAATGCTGTTGCTGCAGAGGACACACAAAGACAAGCAAATGTCATCTTGGTTCAATTTTGTTTCAGTTAGTTAAAGAAGATAAATTTATCTTAAGGGAGGTTTGGTTTTTGTTTTGTTTTTTTTTGAACATAAAAAGTGAAAAGTATACTCAGTCATTGTGAAATTCCTCACTAATGCAATAGAAAAACTTACACTGCTCCTGCTATCTGTCCATTCTCCACCACATCTTTATCTTCCTGACAGAGAGGTTTATATTCTGTGTAGTTTCTTTCTTCTAAATTTCTTAGAACCAAATTGTAAAGAATGTGCTCATTAGGTTTTTGTAAAAGGTGCTCAAACATTCTTAAAGTCATTATGCTGATCTGCAACACAAAAAAGGATTCAAATAAATGCAAGCAGTGTTTCCTTAAATCACTCTTTTTGGCATATGAAGAACAGCTGTGGTAATCCATGCTGGGAGAGTGTTCTTATTTGCCTTTCATATTACAGCTGATCCCAATCAGGAGTCATACACCTTCATATTGGGTGATCCGCAAATGTAGATGAACAGACAACAGGGAAGTCAGAAAGACTCTGCACATCAATAACCTTTACCTCTTATATGGCATTAGAGAGACATAGCTCTAAAAGAGAGAACTGTGCTATAATAACAATATTCCTGCCCAAAGAACTTACAAGCTAAGGTTTTGCGTCTACAACCAAATTCATATGGGCAGGCCCCTGCATGTGTATGGCTCCAAGTACAGGATGAAGGCCTAAAGACACTGTGGATAAAATAAAGGCCTGACACAGAGTGCCATGGGGATTTTATGGCTGGAATTACAGTTGGCAAATTTCAAACCAGCCTGGCTGAAGTTAGGCATCTCAAAAAACACAGTCTGATTTTTAGCAGTACTATGCACCTGTCCCTCCCACTGACTTCAGTAGAATCTGAGTGGTCTGATCAGTTCATTTTTAGATCCCCAAATACAAATGGAAGAGCCTAACTTACGGTGCCCTGGTTTGTAAGCACTTGCTGTTGCATTTAAGTAGACAGGTAACAAGGACAGATCAAAGCACAGATTCATAGCTTAGGTGGGTTTGAGAGATTTTCTGAAGCAGAGGACAGGGACCTGGAGTATTTAAATTGAGAGGCTGCTCTATGCATTGAGCAGTGTAAAATGGAAAGCAAAAAGGCAGGATTTTAACATACGCAAGCATTTGTGATACATGGCTGTATTCTGAAAAGGGGGATTTGGTAAGCTGCTCCAAGGGAAGTCTCACTGCAGTCAAGTAATTTCAACATGGCTCCACATGGAGCAGCTTAAGGATCAGGGCCAAAAAGGGCCTTAGTCAGCACATCTGCACGGTGTACAGCCCTGGTCGTACCTGTTGACTTTACTGACAAGAATATATTTTTACTGGCAGAGAGGGAATGATGCATCCCTAACCAAACTATAAACTCAGCTCCCAATGCATGAGCAGAATCTATCCTCAGTTACACCTAGAGAAGCAACCCCAAATGGACACACACAGGGGCAAAGATGGCAGAATATGGCACAAGGAATCTTGATAATTGGTTCTGATGTGCTAGTCAGAGACAATGCCTAATTCCACTGTTCCAGGGAAGTTCTGAAGCACACGCAGTTAGAACCCTGCCGCTTCCATCTTTTTACTTGTAAAACTGAGCTAAAAGTGACTGACAGACAACAGACACGGGGCCTCCAAGTGCCATTTCTTGCAGTCACTTTTCACAGCAAACAGCAGTCCAGACACACTGACATTATGATTTCTCACCTCATCAGAAATATGATCACAGTGCTCGATTAACCTGTGTCGCAATGGATGCCTGTTGATGTCTGCCAGGGTTTCTGGCTCTCTGTGTCCTCCAAGTATAAAGCTAACCATTTCTTGCAGCAACACATCTGAAGTGACTTGACGAACCATGCGATGCAACAGTGCCGTTGATGTAAGGATCCCAATCTCTGAACTGAACGAGAAGTTTAATATTAGAAAACTACTGGATTCTAACTGAAAAGTATCAACCTGACTGGTTTTCTAGCCGTTGCGCCACAAGCAAAGAGGCCACTCACGTTTGCATCAGCTGCGGTTCCATGACACCAACAAAAAATCGTTCCCATACAGATCTGGCCAAAGCAACAGCAGTAGTCTAAAAGACAGGCCATAAAAGGTTATTCTTCAAATTCGAAAGAGATGTGGAACAATACATTTGCTGAACGAGATTTGAATTATCCACATTTATGCTAGCAAACATTTCAAACCTTTTGTGCTTCTTTAATGAGTTGATCACAGTAGTCAAACCAGGAGAGAAATGAAATCAGGGCTCTTTTTCCTGGGAAAGCAGATGCATCTTCTTTGTGGCTATATGAATCCAAACTGGACACAAAGGAAAATACATGTATTTAGTCTATATACATTTAAAGAATATTGGGCCCAATACTACCCCCACCATATGCTGCTTTAATGGGAGTAGAATCGCACTGAGGGAAAAAAGAGGCTACATTAACAGTTTTATTTCTGGTCCTCCATGAATCCTGAACATTGCCATTGATTTCAATAGCATGTTAAGGAGAGCTTAGTATGGCCAGCAGAAGAATTCTGCATGACTGTACCTAGAATGCTTTAACAGATTTTTTAAGTCAGAAGAGTCCACTAGTGTGACCTCCCCTGTAAGAGAGGCCATGAAAATTGATCTAGTCATTTCTGCAGCAGAAGGATTATTCTTCCCTACTGCATAAGTGAACACATCCAATCCATCTGAACCTTGGGACTGACCTAAAGCACATTTTTAGAAAGATAGTCTCAAAGTCTCCAAGCAATGACAGATTCACCATATCTCTTGGTAAGCTGTTCCAAATAAGCTGAACGGCTTATTTTCAATTTGATTTTTTCTTACTTCTATTTCCAGCTAGTGGATGTTATACCACCCCTGACTGCTAAAGAACTCCTTAAAATCAGATCCATCATCCCTGTGTTGGAACCTACAGACCAAGACGGAAGAAGTGGCATTAAGATAGAGTAGGGTGGAGTAAGGTGTGGGAAAGTAAATTCCAAAAAAAAGTATTTAGAGTCCCTCATCAAACACACAGTTTTGGCCTTCTCTTGCATTTGTGTGCTCATTGTATGAAGCAAAAGGTTTCTGTACTAATTTTCTATGTCTTTGACACTAAAACAGAAAAATAATGATTCTGCAGCTACACCAGACAGATCTCTATTCTAATTCAATGAGACAGCACCTCTTAAATGGTTGACTGTGTATGGACTGGCAGCCGGACTAGCCCTTAACTCAATAATCAGAGCAATGTAGGTTTCAAGTCTTAAGGGTAGGATATTTTATCTGAAATTCTCTTAATGGAACTGCTTGCATGGTGCCTTTTCTTTACTAGAAATCTAAGCTAATGATGGAAATTTATTTTCAGTGTATGGTGCAGTTATCTAAAATATTCAAGACAGAAAAAATATTCTTACCCCCAGTTAATTGCCTCCACCGATTCTATATCTAGTGGATCCATGGACTGTGGTAGGGCTTTGTAGAGTGTAGTGAGCCTGTCCGTCAGCAATTCACGTAAGCAAGTGCTCTGACTCAAGCATTTGGCTGCCGCTGGCTCTGGCAAACTTACTAAGAGCATGAGGCCTTCACAAGCCTTTACTGCTATTCGACCATCCTGTTAAATAGACAAGGAACACTTAAATAAATCAGCAAAACAAACAAGGAGTCCTGTAAAAAGCAGCAAGAGTCCTGTGGCACCTTACAGACTAACAGATTTTTTTGGGCATAAGCTTTTGTGGGCTCCAACCCATTTTGTCAGATGCCTCTGATGAAGTGGATTGGAGCCCATGAAAGCTTATGCCTGAAGAAATCTGTTCCTCTAAGTGCAACAGAACTCTCGCTGCTTTTGCTGTACACAGATTAACACTGCTACTCCTCTGGAAACTTCTACCAAGAAATCCTGTGTCACTTTTAAAAACTAACAAATTTATTTATTGCATGAGCTTTTGTGGGAGAAAGCTCATGTGATAAATAAATTTTTAGTCTTGAGAAGTGCCACAGGACTCCTTGCTCTTTGGAACCTAAATAAATCAGAAATGGTAGTCAGGGGGTTGGACCAGACAGCCTCCTGAGGTGCCTTCCAACTTCCATCTTCTCTGAGTCTATATCTGAAGTCAAACATCAGAAATCAAAAGATCTTCAAAACAAAGCAAAAAGAAGGACTGAATAGATTTCTTAATGTTCCATGTTCAGAACTTAGAACAGTTACTCCTACTACCTTTGCTTTAGAATCTGTCTTCCGCAGAGGGTTATCCACATGATAAACATAACACTGATATTTATATAACCAGTACTAAAGATGAGGAGCATCACTGTCATGAGCCCAAATCCTGCCTCTGGCCCTGATCCAAAGTCGGGGCCCCAGGCTTCTGCTGCTGCCAGCCCAGGAGAGGCAGGTGCCACCACAGTCGGCCCTGCCCCAGATACCCGTCTGGGAGAGGCAGGCACCGCTGCGACTGGCCCAGCCCTGCATAACCAGCCAAAGATGGGGCCGGGAAAGGCAGGGGCCGCGCCAGTCATTCAGGGCACTGGCACCAGGACTTGGGGCATGTGCCCCATGTACCAGGTGCCAACGACACCCTTGCTAAAGATTATACTATAGCTTATGCCTAGTGATGTAAAACATCATATTACAATTATGGAATACGTAAAGTTTTCTGTTCTGAACACTGTTACAGCAAACAAGGTGATATCCAGCTCCCTTGGAAGGTAATTCTAAATAATCCTTTGAATTCTGAGGGATGTGGATCAAACCCATAGTGGTTGTTTTGACAAGAAATCAAGTTCACAGACAGTCTGGTCTACTGAGGCTGTTACAAAAAGTGTGGTTAGGTTTTACTTTGGTTTAGTTGATACTATATAAACTAGTCCTTTTCTTCCATTTTTCATATTCCTTTGTGATATAATTAACCTACTCAGCTTGCTTTGGAAGGCCGGAAGCATACACTTCACTTAAACAATGTGATCCCACTGAATATCAGATTACGGTCAATTCACTACCTGCAAAACATCTTATTTTGTAAAAATGAAATGATATGAATACACATTTTTGTAAATGCCTTTCTTCCAGCAACATCCAAAACATTTCATTCAGTTTTCCACACTGAACAGAATCCAAAATGACTCACTGGGCTTTTTGTGAGATTAAGCAATGAATGCACTAAATTATAGTCTTGGTTTGGACGAACAGCTGAGGCTTCAGGTTTTGAAGTGACATTTAATTCATCCAGGCTCATGGATAGATCATCTTCCTTTTCTATGCGCTCTGCTCCAGCAGCACTCAGTATTTCTTCAGGTTGAACAGACTGTCCTGTGTCTGTCGTCAATGAATCATGGCTTTTGAGCACGTCTTCTGTAATTACGTTTGCTGATCCTTTGGAAGTCAATGCTTTTAACTTGTTCTGAAAAGCATTATAGTAGGACAGGACATTATACTTATCAAAATGCTGATTGTCCTAAAGCAGAAATTTACTAAAATAAAGGTTTATGTGACATTCACATCAAGTAGCACTCTATGAGGGTGGATGTATCAGTCATGTTTGCAGAAACACATAAATATTTAAATTTAACACATTTATATTTTACTAAAACTTCTCCCTACTCTATACCAATCTGTTTTAAGGCTATATCTGTGTTAGTCTGTCAAAAACAAATGAAAAAGAGATGGTCTTGTTCTTTACATCAAACAACTGAAACGGACATCATTTGATTTGTCCAATCTTCATTATGAATTTCACATTTACTTTACATAGCCATCTTTTGACACTAGCACATGCAATAGAAAACACTGCTTTTTGAGTCAAGACCTCAATGTGTTTTATCTCTATGACTGTGGAAACACCATTTCCAATTCCAATTACATATACATAAACTGATTCTTGTAGTGATTTTGCCTTCAAAGTGAAAAAAATCCTTTCTAAGATTTGAGCACTACTCCCACATGACATGTCTGTTCATTTTTTAATCTAGTAGGTTTCACAGCGGGGGAGGGATGTATCCCAATTAAACATGGGATAACTTGTCCGCATACAAAACTTTCTTTAGAGTTGTAGGACAATGGTTTTCGAATTTTTTTTCTCCTGACCCAGTTGGAAAAAAACAAAACAAAACTATGCCTGTGACCAAACAATTACATCTGTCAGCAATGCATTCTAGACTTGCAGTGGGGGCAGCAGGAGATGCCAAGACCCAGCACCTGAGGGTCTGCGACCCAGTACTGGGTCCCGACACAGTTTGAAAACCATTGTTGTAGGATATCTGCTTTGTGATGTTGAAAGAATGTGACCCAGTTTTCTTTCCGTCAATCTGTCCTGGGTATGTAAGAGGGATCTTTAGACTAGTATTCTACAGATGAAGCAAGGATTCTTCGTTTTTCTGGTATAGACACAGATGAGTAAATATTGTATTAGACTCATAGATTAGACTTTATCTGAAGAGCAATTTTTCAAGTGGTTACAGTAATAAGATAATAAATCCTATGAGAAGGTCACAGTTATTTCAAATACTGCACAAGTATTAAACATTTAAGAGAGTCACCAGTTGGGTTAACAGCTTTCAGTACATACAAACCAGAAGGAAATAAAAACATGACAGTCAAACAGCAAACTGCAGAAATGCGCTAAACACTTGCTTAGCTGATGTATCTACATTCTCTGTGGAGACAGTGTTCTGCATTGCTCCTGTAAACTAAACAGTCAAGTCCTAGGGGATGTAACCCTGGGATCACAGTTTATAGCCTACTTCATGGTACAAGAGAAGTATGATTTTGGGTATGTTGGGAAGTTTATGGTTTCACGGAACACAAAACCAACTTTTGTATCAGTAGGTCTTTTGTCTACACTGTTAAACACCTGAGGCAAAGCGAATCATACTAGGTCAATGCACATTATCCTTAAAACTGAACCTAGAGCAGTGGTTCCCAACATTTTCTATGCTGTGGCACACCTTGCTACCTTTAATTAACTTGAGGCACACCACCATACAGTTGCCAAATGAACTCATGAATATTCATGAGCCAATAAGCCAATCCAGAGTATCTGCCTTGTTCCTGGAAATAGGAAGTGCCTGTACCACAAACTACAACCCCATATGAGAGGGCTTAAACACCAGAAGTGTAGAACTGCCCTGAGAGTGATGGGCTATGTTCCAACTCCATTATTTCTGCTAGGTACAGATAATGTACAGGCATCAGAACACACACACTCAGAGTTTCTGTGCATATTTCATTTTGCATGTCTAGTCATGCAATTCTGCAGTCTAGCTGCTCCCTTGACTCCTGTAAGAGAGCAGGACAGGATCACAAATCACCTAATAGAAAAGGTTACATAAAATACACATTCAACGCTTTCTAGCAAAGCTCTCCTCAGAGACCTCATCAGAAAACTCAGCAGAGAGCGGCAATATAAAAACATACTGGTACATATTCATGAAATAGGTGAACACTGGGAGGAGATCCAACTCTGCTAAGAGTGGTGCAGCGCCACCTTATCTTTATGTGACTTCACAACTTGTTGGGCTATCATAATCAAAGGGAGAAGGAATATTGAAAATGTAATTTTACAAACTGATGGTACGACCTCACTTTGAATGCTGTCTTCAGTTTTGGTCATATGCTTCCCCACCCAGCAGACACAGCAGAAATAGAAACGGTCCAGAGAAGTGAAGTGGAAATGATTAATAGCATGGAAAACCTTCCACATCAGGAGGGATTACAAACTTAAGGGAGTATTTAGAAAGGAAATGATTAAGAGAGGACATGACAGAGGTTTATAAAATAATGAATGAAAGAGAACAGGTCAAATCAAACACTCCTATGTATCCTCTCAATAAAGACACCAGAAAATACTCAATACAATAAGTGATAACGAATTTGAAACTGATGAAAAGAAACCTTTTTACACCGCACATAGTTAGCATGTGCAACTCACTGCCACAAGATCTAAGTAGGATTAAAAATAGTTTATCCACGCTACTTCAATTGCCAATCACCTAGTAAATTTATTTTCCCAGAAGATGCAGTCACGCCACCAGTTCTTGAAGAGGGAGGTAATATAATAAATGGTTACATAGTTAGCCAATAAGTATTATTTTTACTGTTAAGATTAATATTTATTATTAACTGGGTGGTGCTGGGCCATGTCTGAGGCAGCCATGCTGTTTCCCACCCTGCTCCACAGAGTCCCTGGTGCAGGTGATGTGGGGCATACTGCTGCAAAATACCACGGACCTCTGGCCTGAGACAGTGGGTCCTCTGCAAAGCTGGGCTAGATGTGCTGCACAGAGCAGATGGCAGGTTGTGGGTGGGTGGGTGGGTGAGACGCAAAGTTATATCAGTTAAATAGTATAAAGGGTTACCTTTTGTAACCATATTTACACCTTGACCCTAACACATATTAAACAACAGAACTGAAAGCTTTTGTAATTGAATGAATTAATCCTAGTGAACTGGAAGAACAGTCAATAGTTTAATTTTGTGTTTAAACAAGTGATACCTGTTTGCAGTTTGTTTGTTTTTTCTCTGCCAGTTTAGAAGCAGATGAGATACAGCACAACTCCACAAACTAACTCTCAGAAAAGACTGTGTTGCGACTTAAAGGTACAATTTTGAAGTGACGCACTGGAGTTTCAGCTACGAATTTTGTCTGTGTCAATGGGATTTATAAGATAAGTATCAGATGGCATACTGGGCATTGACCCTCTAAGGTTTTTCATGCTCTGAGACAGATATCAAGTTACAATTTGAGAACCCTTGAAAGTGCTAGGGGCACAGACTAGCAGAACCAAAACTGCATTCCAATAAAACCTATTTAAAATAAAATAAAAATCCAATAAAACGCATCAACAAGGACAAGTGTAGAGGACAAACAAATGAACAAGGACAACTGCACTTCGGACAGAAGAATCCCATGAACTGCTATAGACTGGGGACCAACTGGCTAGGAAGCAGTTCTGCAGAAAAGGACTTGGGGTTACAGTGGACAAGAAACCAAGATATGAGTAAACAGCAGGCTCTCAGTGCCAAGAAGGCTAAGGGCATATTGGGCTGCATTAGAAGGAGTACTACCAGCAGACCGAGGGAAGTGATGATTTCCCTCTAGCACTGGTGAGGTCTCATCTGGAGTCGTGTGTGCAGTTTTGGTCCCCTACTACACAAAGGAACTGGTCAAACTGGAGAGAATCCAGTGGAGGGCAAGAAAAATGACTAGGGGGCTGAAGCACATGACTTATGAAAAGAGATTGAAGGAACTGGGCTTCTTTGGTCCACAGAAGAGAAGAATGAGGGGAGATTTGATAGTGGCCTTCAACTACCTGAACAGGGGCTCCAGGGAGGATGAAATTAGGCTGTTTTCAGTGGTGGCAGATGCAGGGGAGTCGCTGGTGCTGGGCACCCGGGGCACGTGCCGGCAGCACCGCGAATCCCAGTGCTGGTGCCCTGGGTCTGGCAGGCCCCCCTTTGGTCTGCCCAGCTGCCCACGGTGGCAGCAGCCCCGTCCACAGCTGGGGATCTGAGGCTCAACCACGGAGGCAGCTCCTGGCCCTGTCCCCAGCTGGGGATCTGGGGCCCAGCCGCTCGCGGCAGCCCCGTCCCCTGTGGGGGATCTGGTGCCCAGCTACCCGCGGCCACGGCAGACCTGTCCCCAGCTGGGGATCCAGGGCTCAGCCGCCCACAGCAGCAGCAGCCACTCCAGCCCCGTCCCTGGCCAGGGATGCAGGGCCCGGCAGAATGCGGTGGCTTCTGGCCAGGTCCCCGGCCAGGAGGCGTGCCCTGTGGCCAGGGGGCAGGGCCTGTGGGCCGTGCCCTGGGGCCTTCCCCTGGGCAGCGATGCCCCTGAGCAGATGACAGAACAAAAGGCAATCATCTCAAGTTGCAGTAGGGGAGATTAGACTGGATATTAGAAGAAACTTTTCTCACTAAGAAGGTAGTGAGACACTGTGGAGTTGGCGGTAGAGGTTTTTAAGGGTTGGCAAAGCCCTGGCTGCAACGATTTGGTTGGGACTGGTCCAGCTTTGAGCAGGGGACTGGACTAGGTGACCTTCTGAGGTCCCTTCTAACCCTAATCTTCTATGATTAAAATGCCCTGTATGAAAATAATTTTTCTCTAGAAGTTGTGAAGAGGACTGCTGAGGGCTACTATGTTTAAAAGCATCTTCTGGTAAACGTAAGAGCTTCCAATTATCTCTTTAGGCTGGTTTGAACTCAAAGACAAAATTCAGTGATCCTAGAACTCTCTTTGAAATTCAGTCACATCCTGAAGTTTCCACAGCTTCTTGCTATTGTACCCTCTAGTTTTGATATCAGTCAGCACAATGGCTATTCTGGCTAGCATTCCAGACTACATTTAAGGGTCCAAATCTCTCACATCCTCAGCATTTAGCAAGCTGCATTCAAAGGCTTATGAGACAGTCCCTTTGCTCTTTGCCTCAAGTCACTGGAGACTAAGCAAGAAGTCCAATTTCATTCCTGAATGCAAGGCTCCCACATTACATTCAAAGCATTGTTTGTTCCCCAGTGACTGACTATGATGCTAGTTTTCTAACATGGAGAGTGCCCTCTTAAGGTTGTATTAGGCCTGGTTTCAAGCAGAAAAAATTTGTAAGCTTTGAATGAAGCTGTGGCACAAAAGAATGAGACTGTTTCTCAAACACAATAAAAATTAAACAAAATCCTTGAGTACTTTAAGAAAAATATGTTTAGTTAATTGAAAACAGCCTGTGCAGCACCAACCTGCTCCCACCATTTCTCAGGAAGTTTTTGGCTATGTCAGTTCTGAAATATATTTATGAACAAGGTATTTGACCTACATACCTCGAGAAAGAAGTTAACCAGATATGGATCTTGTTTCAGTTTTGCACACACTATACAGAGAAACTGAATTTCTTCATTTTCTGTTGGTGCTGCTAGAACTTCACCACAAAGTCTGATCAACTTCTGTGGATGACGGAAAAAAAAGAAAAGAAAAGAAAAGAAAAGGATGACAATTAAAAGTGGAAGAAATTTAACAGCCTATTGGCAGGCACTCTAGGCTGAATTCTATTCTCCAAGTAGTCCCCCTAATGACAGAAGGTACACAACTTAACACATTTACTCCAGAGTTACACTGGGGCAAATGGGCTATTAATATTTATTAGCTATACTGCTATTGAGCAGTAATACTCTGAGGTCCCAGTCTGTAATTAGTTAAAATTGTTACTGTCCTGGAGATTAAACATAAAACAAAACAACACACATAAACCCCACACAAGAAAGCAAACTCTGTTTTTCACAGCCAGAATAAATGTTTGTTCGAAACTTGAACAGTACCTGCACTGGTTTATGTACATTTATATGTGGGAGAAGAGGTTGTCGTATTCTTCCTAGAAGTTTGGTGTAGAAAGCCAAAACTTGCTGTTTCATTCCAGGGGGACACTAAACCACAACAGAAATACAACAAAGATGAAATAAACAATATACAAGTGATCATCCAAAACAGCTAAGAATAAACTGAAGTAAGATTAATGTCTGCTTGAACAGTTTTAGCATAAACAAACAGGCTAATTTAAATAGATGATCCAAAGCAACTGAAAATACTGATCTTACTAACTCTAAATGTATTTTATAAAAAACACAGCTTGTGATTAATTAGCTGAATGCATGCTCTTAAATTGCATTTATACTCACAAAACATGGTCCTTTAACATTCCAGAGCATATGCCTTGCCAATTCAGTTAACACAATTTTAAGAGTGGGTTGTGGGAAATTTTGGGCCACCTTTAGAAGTCGAACATCATAGTCAACTATTTAGGCACAGCTCTACTGCAAGTAAAACCATCACCTTTAATAGCCCATTAAGGGTTTGTCTATATTAGACAGCTTTCTGAACTTGAATTAACTGGCTGCCAGCTAACTTGAATTACCTAGCACTTTTTACACAAGCTACTTCAGACACTCCACAAATGTTTGTTCCAGGACAAAAAGGCTTGTGGTCTACCCAAGGACTCAGCCTGTAGTAAATCACTAATGTTTGTGATGTATTCTGAAAAATACCTCTACGGAAATAATTTTTTCCCGCCAATGCAATAAAACAGTCTCAATGAGCAGTGGTTGCTATGTCTTCAAAGAGAATCTTCCACCAACATACCACTGTCCACAACTGTGCTTATGGCATCAAACCGTCTATCACTCAGGGTGTGAGGTCTTCTCACACTCCAGAGTGACAAAGGTGTAATTGCAAGGGTAGACAAACCCTGAGTAGTGTGTCCAGACTGTTAACTTCAGTTAGTTTATGGACAATCAATTAACTCAAGTTTAAAAAAAAGTCTAGTTGAGATCTACCATGATGGTAGATAATGTAAGAAGCCTAAGAGCATGATTACATAGCAGCCAGAAGGTGTGATTCACATCTTAGGTTTAGATATAAGCACACTCACTCTGCTCAAGCCAGCATGTAAAAACAGCAGTGTGGCATGGAGGCTCAGACTAGCTGCCCCAATGTGTACGTAGGAGGTTAGATGGAACTGCATTCAGATGGCTACTCTGACCGCTGCTATGGCCTCACTGCTATCCGTAGGTGCTGGTTCAAGCACAGCTAGTGCATGTACATCTCCCTAAGCTGGCAATTACTTCCCCCAGCTGATGTGTAGACATACCCATAGTCATAGTGAAGCGAGACTATTCACTGGAGCTAACTGCATCACCCTGCATACATTAAACCACGTATTTATTTCAGATGAACTGAATCACAGAAAAGCGGATGGACAGGACCTCAGAAAGATCAGTGATTTCAGACATGGTAAAGTATGAATGGAATGAATAATTCCCTATAGTAAAGTATAAATGACATGCTAAACAAGAATCTCTTGTGCAGGTATTATAGTAAATGTAATGACTTTTCTTAACTCTTTTAGAAACACTCTGCCAGTTCTGCTTATCGCACAGTTCAACTGCACCATATTTTCCTCATAGTTTGTTATTACACCAAACCAACTATATTTCTAATGAATAAATTGCTAATTAAATACCCCAGTTGTATTATATATTATGGCATCTTATTAACTAGGCTTCAAGACAGCAGCCACATTGATAGGAATATTGGGAGAAAGGTACCGGTAGTCCCAGTAGGAAGAGTCTGCTGTCCCCCAGGCTGAGAGGAACTGGAAACTATCTACGCATGTAAGAACCAACCAGACAAGGGAAAAAACGTCAAATGAACAGACGACCCTAGAGAATGAAGCGTTCTGTTTATCCTTGGGACAGGCAGCTGGAGTGCAAGTTTTTTTTTACACTACCCTACTGACAGACTTCCACCATGACATGAAGGTGTTGCCATGGGAGATGAAAAGGTAATTGGGTCTCCCTGGTCCACTCAATTCTTGACCATTCAGCTGATAACTGTCTAGAAGGATATCAACAGTTATGGCACCTGGCACCTCCAGACTGCCACCAGTCAGTTGTGAATCAATTTGGAGTAGGAAAGTTGCAGTTTGCCCTGCTTTGAGCAAGGGGTTGGACTAGATGACCTGCTGAGGTCCCTTCCAACTCTAACCTTTAGTGATTCAAAGGTGGTGGTAGTTTTTGAGGACATTTCCCATTACAGATAAATGAACTGACATCTCAAACACAGGCCACAGAACGTCCATGAAATCTAAACACCCATTGGTCATTAGTGACCTGGGCTGGCTTTGTACCAGTGACATAGATGGGAAAGGCTCTAAGGTGACTAGTTTAATTAACGCTTGTACAGTTTCATCTTTAATATGAAAGACAGATTATGTGCTAACTATCACCATCTAACTCCTAGCCCTGAGCTGTCCAGTTCTTTACAGTTAAAAAAAAAAATTAAAAAAAAAAAATTGGTCCCTTAAAATTCCTAACGTCTGGAAGTCAAAAACACTTTTTAATACATAGTGTCAAGCTTCCAAGTGCAGCATAGTATGACTCAGAGTGGGGCACAGAACACCTTTCTGCCTCCAAGTTGTGGGAGCTGTCAAGCATATAACTCGCTTGGCACAAATCAAAGTAGACACAGGGCTGGTTTATCTCATGCCGCATCCCCAAATGGCAACTCCTTGCATTCTGGTCTCACACCCTGTGCTGGGAAGGAGACACTAGAAGAGGGAACACAGTTTGGGAAATGCTGAGCTGGTGACAGCTTAAGACAGCTTTAAATCCCCTTTGCACCACTGAAGCAGAACAAAGAGGACCTGAGATGCCATATGGGACCTCGCTCACATTTCTTTTTGCATTACTAAGTTATCTAAAGAGCACCATGCCTGAGTGATTGTTTTATGAAGGGTAATTTGAATTTCTTTTGCAGCTCAGAGCATTAAATCATGGACAGAGCATGCATCTTTCATCTGCCTAAATCTTTTTAGAAAAACAAACAACAAAACTTAATATAGCATCTTAACGTGTCATCCAGTGATCTCAAAATGCTGTATAAATGGGAGTGAATATTAGCATTCCACACACAGGTGGGAATACTCAGAGAGCAAAAGTGACTTCTTGCCCAAGGTCAAATACTTAGGTCACAGTAAAGCCCATGTTTCCTGCCTCCCAGGTCTTGTGCTCTAACCAATGGACCACATTACTTCACTTTGGCTGAGGTGAACAACCTCTCACTTTGCTCATGTTATTTGGGTACTCCAGCAACGTTCTCACATAGCATGAAACAACCAATATCAGCAAGATCTCATAGAGCATTTAGGCCTCATCCTGACATTTTCAGTTCTCATCAGAACTATGTCATCTGAAGGTCCTAAGTATCTCAGAGGATGAGGCTCTTTCCATTGCCTGAGACGTACTTACATCAGCTTTGCCTAGCGTGTACAATGTCTCCAAAATTTTGTGATGTAGCAAATATTCCATACAAGGCCCTGTCTCTCCTGATTCCCTCTCATTTTCTTCTTGAACTAGAATATCCAACATCTGCTCCAGGTGAGAAGGAATGTTGGTATCAGTTACAGGAGCTTTGTCATCTAGATTAAAAAAAAATCATCACTTAAAATGGTGAAAAACAGATTTTCATTTTCCTTCAAGTTCAGTTATAAACCTTTGGTTTACAAAAATGGCCAGTATGCTTATTATTTAAAATAACTACAAACAGTCCCCTGAAAAAATTGTTACAACATAGTTAGCTGTAACTAGACTATTAACTGGATTTTTTACACCTACAGATATACATTAGCCCAAATGTTCAGAAAGAAAATAGAGATTTTTGGATGCATAACCTGAGACACCTTAAAGATTCTTGGTTTTCCCAAAAGGCTAAAGCAAGTCCCTCTGAAAATCAGATCCCTATAAAGAATCTTGAATTGGAGACCCAGAATTACTAGTCACTTTTGAAAATGTAGACTGCATTATTATCTACATTATGGAAAAGTCCATCTTGGGAAGCAAAAAAAGTATGGAATGCTAAATTCTGCCATTGTATTAACCAGACGACTCCAAAACAATCAAAGACTGGAAGCTGTTTTGAACAGCAAGTAGAAGCTGCTTTATTTCTACTTGATCAATTCCTTCATTAGTGTGACAGAGAAGTGTTTTTTTTAATCTCACAAATAACATACATTCGAACTTCAGACTCGATTCATTTTTATAAAAAATATTCTTGGATGTGACTATTACATCATCCTTGTTAAGATAAAACAATGTGAGTCCTGTGGCACCTTAAAAACTAAGAAATTTCTTCAGACATAAGCTTTTGTGGGTTCCAACCCACTTCATCAGATTCATTCCTTCTTTGCAAATAACTGAAAAATGATGGTCATTTGAATGCAAAGGGAAACAAGGTCACAAAAGAGTACTGCCACAACACAGCTGTTTCAGTTCTCTCTCTGTCACCAGTTAGCTTTAGCCAAAGAGAGGCTCCTGCTCCCACAGCAGTCAAAGGAAAAATGCCCATCAGTTTCAAAGGTAGCACATTCAAATGCATCATTTTCAAGATCTTTTTGCAGATTTTCATTTAGAGGAAGGTAGTGGTGAAGGAGAGGCAGCAGTGAAAACAAAAGCCTGCTTTTTTTGCAAATAAATATTTATACAGAAGCCAAAGGTTAATTTATTTTTACTTCACACCACACAAGCCTATAAGTCAATTTCCACATATCATCTTGACAGTTCCATTCTAGGAAGCACCACAAAGCACATCCAAGACTGGTGGTCTCAAGTTTCAGCTCTTAAGAGTACATATCGATTTAAACAAGAAATCAAAAATCCTGAGGATGTGAACACAACATTCAGTGGCCACTCTAATAGAAACGCAGAGATACAAGTGCATACGGCATGGTGGTATTTGTCTTTAAGGACAAGAAACAGAATAAAAGGACAATTGTTTATGTATTTGTTCTAAGAAAGTATAGGGATGGTGGAAATGTGATTTACAGTAAGCAAATACCACCATGATTCAAGTGAATATCCAGTTTACCAAGTAAACGAAGAAGAGTAGGAGAAAGACACTACTGCTTTAATGAACGTTGATTTGATTCTGTCACACATGGATGAAATCTGTATGCACTTTCACAGTTCCAGTCTGAAAATACCTCAAGCAGAGATACAGTCTGCTGAAGAAAAAAAAATAAAATAAAATACAGAAAGATGCCCAATATTGAGCATGAAAGCATGTCTCGCTTCTGAAATGACTGTGCAAGTTTGTATGACTGCAAAGTCATTTTGTGAAGGCTTGTGGTAAAACCTTCAAAAAAGGAAAGGAAACTAGACAATACAACAGAAATGAGAAGGATCACCAGAAGGATAAAATTTCTTCAGGTGTCTGTTTAGAGTGAAATAAACAAGTAACATCAGAAATTAGGTCTGACGTTAAAAGGTGCCATTCGTCTATCAAAGTGCTTTGTCACCAGGAAATCGAGACAAAGGACATTTTAAAACAAATGGATGTTGTTACTTTGCAAAAAGAACAATAAAGGAACTTGCTTAATGAAAACAGTTTTGCTGTTTCTCAATCTGATTTTGAAACAGCACTGAAGCTGTTTCAATTTGTCTCCTTCCATAGTGAAGATGCGGGGAAAAAAATAGAAGAAAAAAAAAAAAACCACTCCTTACCTGAAGTCTCTATGTAATAATGGGTAATCGCTTTCCAGTGGTAAACAAAATCTTCTTGCAAGGGAAGGGATGGTGCAAGCTATGGAAACAAAACAAAACAAAACAAAAAACATGAGTGGTAGGAAAAGATCAAAATATGCTTTCCATAGGAATGAAGTAGAGTCCGTCTTGCTCTGGAGCAACAGCACCACTAAATCAATAATCCAGGACTTTATTCCATGCTGCCGTGGCGCTAAAATTATTCACAAATGGACCCCACCTTAATAGTGGGATTGTCTCGGACACTTGTGCACCCATTTGTGACTATACAATGTACTTCAGTAAATAAAGGAATTGCTCACGTAGGAAAGGAATACCAGGAAAGTACTTTCAGTCTATTAGATCAGTGGTTTTCAAACTTTTTTTCTTGGGACCCAGTTGAAAAAACTCATTTATGCCCGCGACCCAACAATTAATTACACATTTCAACAATGCACTCCACTCAGTCTTTTGGCGGCAGCAGCGGGGGTGCCATGACCCGGTGCCTGAGAGTCTGCGGCCTAGTACCGGGTCCCAACCCTAAGTCTGAAAACCACAGTGTTAGATCTAAGTGTTTAACTTTTTTCTTAAAGGACAAATCACACTCCTTTGCTTCTACTCTTCACACCATCTCCCCTTCCTACTCTCTCCTTCCCACTCTCCTGCCTACACTGGCCAGTCGCTTCCCTCATTTGTGCCCAGGATGTTTTTCTCATTTGCAGATAGGAGCTCCGGTCCCAGAAAGAGGTTCCTGCTTCAGTTACAGGCTGACTCCCCCTTCTGGTTTCCTGCTACTTTTACAGCCTTCCAGGCTCTCCTCTGCAATTAAGAGATTTGGCGCTTGAAGGAGCAGCTGGAAAAAAGGGGAGCTGATATCATGGCCACCCAGCTCTCCATAAAATAAATGCTCCATGGAGCACAGTTGGCAGCCACAACACAAGGCATACACTGCACTGACCAGCAACTCTTGATTGGAACAGAACGTTCTACAACAAAAATTTCAAGACCTTCAACATATCAATCTTGGGCTTTATTTCATATGGGGGATTGACTACAGCATTCTCAGGAAGAAGCCCCAGAACAACTCAGCCCACACTCCTGAAATGAAATGCGATCACTTCAGGGGCAGGGATGTGTCAGCCAGGTGGATTATCACTGCACGGCCTTCTGCACGATAGCTGAACGGAAGGGACCGAACTCTAAGCAGCTCTGTAAGATTCCCCTTAAAAAGGTTCAAGGGATGAATCACACCTATGGGATCATGAACCTGTTATTCTTCATGTCTAGCTATTTCAGATCTGAGGCTTTGAACCCTAAATCATTTCTTAAAGCTTCCCCTTCCACGGGCTAATCCCATGAAGTGCTGAATCTCCTCAACTCCTAATAATAATAACAACAACAACCTTATGGGAACTGAGGTCTCCCAGACCTTTGCATACCCCTGAAGATTTTATACAGCCTATGCCTTTCTCTAGTCAATTAACTTTATGTCTATCTTTGGTAAAAATGCAAAATCCAGTACATGAACTGCACATCATGAGGCAATGGAAAGAGGAGTTCTTAATATTACTGACCTTTTGTAAACAGTATTTGGAAACAAAAGACATTAGAAAGTAGTCATGCACAGACTCGAACTATCCCCATATCTATGTAAAACACTCTCTCCTAAATGTCAACTAAATAATCAGATTTACAATATTCTTTCCACCATTCTTTGTTACTTGGTGGCTCTTCTGGGTACCCAAGGCCAGGGGTCTCAAACCTGTGGCCCGTGGGTTGCATGCAGCCCCTAAAGCTACTTCCTGCAGCCCGCAATGACACTATCATTACTGATATTTGCAATAATGTTGTATGAAAAGGTTTCAGTGGTGCGGCCCTTGGGCTAATGTACTAGTCCTCATGTGGCCATTGTGGTGATTTGAGTTTGAGAAGGCTATCTTGGGCACTGAGAATAACATTTCAGTACACCATATGTCATGAAGTTAAAAAAAAAAAGGCACTTGTAAGTATTTCACTGAAGGCAAAGCAGTATATTTATTTTACTATATGGTTTGTTTAACAACAGGAAGAGAGAGGGCAGAGTTTTAACTATGAGGCATTGTTTCCCTGCTGGCCAGGCATGGGTAGTTGAAATCATTATTAACTTTAGTTTGTACTGGTTCCTATAATAAAACATATTCTGAACTCAACTGAGTCTTATAAAAGGCTGGAGAGAGTGTTTCCTAGGGATCAAGGGCTACTCCCCATGTTGCTGTGGAGCACATTATTTTCAAAAGTAACACTAGATACATATTAAAAATTCACCCTCGACTGATGTGATTTTCCTTTCTGCTTCCATTCTAGCTTCATCTCTTCCTAGGTGATTTCAGTGTTTCTGAAAGCTGGTGCCATACTGAGGATTTCGATTTCCAACACCGATGACAATTTCTGCCCAGAGCGAGCAGCAGCAGCCACAACCTTCCCAGACACTGTTCCTCCACCAACAAATTGCCTCAACACAGCCCTCAAGGGACTGCTCTTCCAGTTGAAAAGGTCATTCAGGGCTAGATCCTACCGTCCTTACTCCATTGAAATTCTCATTGGCCTCTCTGAATTTTGCCGGGAGAACTGTGTGGTTGGCCCCCTAGCTTACCTGCTTTTAAAATTTCTGGCCTTTTGCTCAAGGAGTTCAGCACTAGATTTTCAGACACTCTCCTATCTCCTCTTATTTAAGATGTTTTCTTTGCTTTCACAAATAGTTTACTCTTATAAAATGTAAGAGATTTAGAGGAAGAAAAACAACAGGCTGAATAAGAAAGGACAATTGACGGACTGAAACTCCTCTACTAGCTCATCACTCCTTCAGAGGGAGACAGCAACATGAAGGAAAATATTTCTTTTTTAAACTGTTGAAATAACCTTGGACACAGTATACACACAGATTTTTGTATTGGTATATTTATTTTGTTTTTAAAAACCACTCTCCTCACCCCCACCCAGCTGAAATAGTTATACTGGTATAATTGGTGTCATAAGGTTCTCCATTTATCCACAGAAAAAGGGCAGAGAATGGGCAGAAGGGCTAGATTCCTGAAAACAGGCTTTAACCATGACTGGGAAGGATCATGTATAGAGGTGAAAAGGTTTCAATCTCTGTGGCCAATTATTAGCTATCCACTGAAATCAACAGGGCATTGTCCATGCCAATTGAAATAATGATTTCTTTTCTAAAACCATGGATGCATGTCTTCCAGGATCCTAACCAAGACCAAATTAATTTCAAAGGTTACTAATAAGCTCACATACAAAAGACCCACCTTAAAGGTTACAGGTGAAGAGAGGATACATTTATTTACTCATAGCAGTCATATTTAACTCATGGAAATAATCTTATTGTAGATTTACTACATGCAGCCATTTTAATTGAATTTTAAATAAGTTTCTATGCATCATGACCAATTCTCAGCCCTTGATTACACAAAGAATAATTTATGGCCTTTACACATGACCCAGTACTACCTAGATAGTCCCAAATTGTCCGTACTTTTGATCTAAGAGGAATTACTGAACTTTGGGGTGACTGCTAAGTATACAATTTGCCCAACGCACGCAACTGTGAAAAAATAAAAATAAAAAATAAAAAAAGACTTGTCAGAAAAAAAGCCTACAAAGTTTCAAGAAACTAGACAACACTCATGTGAGTTTTCTTCACCGTTTTTATAAATGTTTGCTGTAACATTTTTCATGCACATTTAGGACCTTGGAAGGCCTCCTCCCAGCTCTCCTGTAACCTGACTGAGTCGGGGTTTTCCCTTCTGTGCCTCTTGGCCAGGTGAGAGGTGTACAAGGCACAAGTTAACTTGAAGAGTTAACAGGTCCTGGGAGGTCATACAGGTGCCCAATACAGAGTAAAAGGAAAGGAAAGCCATGCCAAAGAGGCATTAACCAGAAAGGTGAGTGCTCTTCCCTCCCAGATGCCTGAAGCAGGGAAAGCCTCTGGGGATTAGGGTCCAGAGTTTTTCTTTTGATCTCTGACTGCTCTATGTACAGTGTAACGTGTACTGAAGAAAGGGCCATAAAATCCTTGGAGCTTTATCTCCTTACTCTGGTTAGTGAAAACACGGGCTTGTTTACTAGCTTTTCTACCTTCTAATTTTATTCATAGATTACAAGGCTGAAAGAGACTATACAGACTCTAGCTTGACCTAAATAACCTAAAACTTCTCTGCATGTTTCCTGTTCAAACCAGAAGGCACCTGTTTAAAAACCAAACCAAAAAAAAAATAAAAAAAAAAAATCCAACCTTGATTTTAAAACTACCAGTAACAGAAACTCCACCAGCGTCCTTCAGAAATTTGTTAGCAGAAAATTATAATGGCAGGGTTTTGTCTGATCTGCTCTCAATACCATGAGTTATTCTATCTAAGTATGACCAAGAAGACACCACCTTGCTCTGAGTACTTACACAGATGAAGTTAAAGCTTTGGGGTATATAAGCAAGTTTAAGTGATTCTTTAAAAGAAAAGGCTAGTCAGTTTGGGCTAGAGGGAATCTGCCCTAACAAGAATAGATAGAAAACTGGAATTAAAACAAAGTAGGCACTTTTGTAAGAAGGTACTCAGAGACAGGCACCTAGAACAGTGGTTACCAACCTGTGACTGAAGGTTAGAAAGTGGCCCATAATTTCCCCCATTGTGGCTGCACAAGGGGGACGCAGGGGGAGTGTGTTTCCACAGGGCTAAAAGACTGGTGCAAGTTCCTTGCTACAGTCAAGAGAATGGGAGATGCTCTCCCCCTGGCTGTAGCAGAGGGCACAACAAAGTGCTCCACATGGGTCCACAGGTGCTGGGGTCCTGGCTGGAGCACCAATCTATCATCCACCTGAATGCAGAATGGAGCCACTACTGATGGACAAAGGAAGAGTGCACAGGGCTACAGGACATGCGCAGTTTCTCAGCTACAGCCAGGGGATGGGAGATCAGTAAGGAGGTAGCCTCTTCACTGAACTCCTGGTTGGCTGAAATGGGTGACGGCTGCTGGCCAACACTGGTGGCCCCTTATAGTTGTAAAAATCATATCCATGGCCCTTGAACCAAAAAGGTTTGGCACTACTGATCTAGTGAGATTTAGTTAGAATTTAGACCTTAGCAGCAGTTAAAACTTGTTACTGTCAATCAGTTATAAAAAGATAACAGAATTATTCTGCTTTGAAGTAAAGTTGAAAGCAGTACCAAATGCTAAAAGTTTGATTTTCTTTGCTTCTGAAAAGCCTCAAAGATTGCTATTAAGACAGACTTAGGCCTGCTCTACATAAGGAAATTAGGTCAGCATAACCATATTGCGAAGGGGTGTGAAAAATTCAGACCTCTGAGCAACACAGTTAAACTGACTTAACCCTGGAGGTAGACAGCGCTCGGCCACCAGAATTCTGCCACTGACCTAGCTGCTATTGCCTCTCAGGACAATGGTTTAGCTACACCACCGCTCGCTTCAGTTCAGATAATGTCTTCACAGAAGTGCTGCAGCGGCACATCTGTACCGCTGCAGCGGCACATCTGTACCGCTGCAGCATTTTAACTGTAGAAAACCCCTTAGCAATTCACAGAATCAATCTTGACAAAACCTGGACCAAAGAAATAATGGGACCATATATTTCTTTAAACACTAACCAAGAATTATCCAGAGATTCACTTTCTTTCTATGAAAACAGAAGTGAGGAGCACAGGGGAAAAACAGAGATAAAAGTAACTTAAACCCCATTTGCTATGCAGTCATTCACGTCTTGCCAGTTCTGAAGTCACTTCTGGGATGAGTCAGACACAAATACAAATAGGATGGTAGGAAGGGAGCACATCTGTTTAAAGGGAGGGTAAAAACATCCTTTGTAATAAATCTGCAACAGACTCTCTCTGGAACATACCAATCAACCCTATCCTATATCTGCAGTCCCACTAACACCTTGAACCTAAAATAACACAAAACAAGAGGAAAATCCACACACAAAACCAAATTCAAGGATGCCTCCATCTTCAGAAGGCACTATTTAACTCAGCTATTATAGATGATACAATCATTTGACCAGAGCAGGGCTCGCTCAACAAATCTCCCTCGCACCTGGGGGCCAGGCCAAAAACTTAGGTGCTCCTACGTATGAGGCAGTGAAGGGACCCCTGCCACCAAAAAGTCACCACAGATAAATTCAGTGATATGCAAACTCCCCCTCCTCCCACCACTGAGAAGAGTCACTCCCAGAGGCACTTTCAGTGGTGAGGGAAGACATGGTGCTGACATTTTCAGCACTGACAGCTTTTTCTTTCAGGTGCCATGGAGCGTTCACCTCCCCAGCTGCCTCAGCACTGCTAGGCGCCAGGAGCAAAATCCTGGACACAGTGGCGACCTGGCACCCAGGATTTGTCAAGTCTTGGATGTTGGTAATACATCTCACAACGGCGGATCCTCATCTGTATTATGGTGTCTTTGTCTGTTCAGGGATTGAGAAGGGCAGCACAGATAACTGATAAAAGAGGTAGGCTATACGGGTGACAAGTGTCTGCAAAAAACCTAGAGCTATGTCCTCACTTAGGTGATTAAACTGATTTAACTTAAATCGATTTAACCAAAGCAAAATAAAACTTATTAAATCACTTTCAGTTAAATCAATTTAACAGGTCCACACAAAAAAAATCCCCCAAATCGAACTAGCATGTCCGAACACAGAACTCGCTAGTTCGATTTAAGAGAGGGGCAACATGGGAGGTGTGGCAACCTGGCCCCCTGGCAGGGCCATGTTGCCACCTGTTCCCCTGCCACTGGCTCTCCAGAGCCAGTGGCAGAGGAAAAAAAAGCCCCTAGGGCAGGGATAGCGGCACCCCTCTTCCCCACCGCTTCCCTGGCAGCAGGGAAGGGATTGGGGGTTCCCTGCAACCCTGCCGCTTCCCCAGCGGCAGGGACAGAGACGGGGGGCACCCTGAATCCCCTGCCGCTTCCTGGGCGGCAGGGGCGGAGATGACGGGAAGCCCCGAATCTCCTGCCGCTTCCCGTGCACCCTGGGAGGAAGGTCAAACCTTTGAAACGAAACAGTGCTGTTTCGAAACAATGTGTCCGAAGGGTGTTGTTTCGAAAGGACTGTTTCGAATCAAGGGCCATTTTACATTAAAATAAGTTTTAACCTTTTGATACAACGCCTCTTGAATCGAAATGACAGAGTTTCTCACTTCCATTCCAGAGAATGTTGTGTGGATCAAATCTTTTTTAAATAGAAATAACCACTGTTATTTCAATTCAAAAGGTATGTGTGGACATACCCTAGGATTTTTAAAAGACTGTTATAAAGAACTTCAGCTGATGCAGAGATGTGGTTAGAAAATACTCACAAACTAGGATTAGTTAGGCAGCAAAGAAAAATGGCTAGAGGATATATGACTGAGATAGTCAAAATTTAAAAAAGTTTAATGAAAATGATTGGTCTCTTTTCTCCATTACCACGTTGGAACAGGCGGATATTCAATGAATCAAAGGGCAGTACAGCTGGAACAGATGAAAGGCAAATTCTACTACACGCAGTGTACAGTCAACCTTTGGAATTCTTTGCCATAGGTCGCAGAGTCAGTCACTGTGGCTGGATTATTATTTCACATAGGACAGCTAAGATAATAAGGGTGATCAACTCTTACCTTGCAGGTTGGAATACCTGTTTCTGAGGTTAACTGGCCAGGTACTTAAAGGGCAGGACAGAAGCATTAGGTAAGAGAAAAAAACTGCATAGCCGTGGGGGACCAGGAAAGTGTCATCCCTCTCCACCCCACTGTAGAACAAACCTAAGATCTTTACTCATAAAGTAAAAACTGCCAGTAGTCTTTAAGTGTCACCGGACACCTTGTTAGTTTTACTGAACTAGACTAACACGGCTGCCCCTTTGGAACTCAGGACTTGTCTACACTTGTGAACTAAAACACACTAAGCCCTCTTACCGCACATTAACAAGTCCACCGTCCACACCACATTCCCCCTTAGTGCACACTAAGCACCCTCTTATTCCAGAATATAAAACTTGTGAGCAAGAGGAGTAACAGCTTTTATGGAATAGTTATTGTGCACTAAGGCTTGTGTGCACATAGGACTATTTGATGCGCATTTACAAGCCTCCGGAAATATCCCAGAGTGCCAGTCGAGGCCACTCTTGGATGTGTAGCTCTCATGCTCCTCAATTTCACTGCTCTACGGGAAACTCCCAAGTAATGGGATGTCTATTAGAGCAGGGAAATTGACAATGGGTGCTGCCATGGGAACTGAAGACGCAGGGGTTCCTGGGTCTCCAGTGGCGGGGCAGGCAGCCAACGGGGTTCCCGGTCCCTGGCATTTCTGCTGAGATTCCCTGGGTCCCCAGCAGCTGCATTCCCCGGTCCCTGGTGGTTCTGCAGCCACAGCCACTGGTGCTCATGGTACCAGGCGGCTCTGCAGCTGCAGCCACCTAGATTCCCCAGTCCCTGGTGACTCTGCAGCCGCAGCCATCCAGATTCCCAGGCCCTGGCCTCGGTTCCAGCCACCTTGGTTCCCAGATCCTGGGCTCCCCAGCAGTCCCGCAGCTGCAGCTGAGATTCCCCAGTCTCTGGCAGCTTTGCAGCCGCAGCCACAGGTGTTTCCGGGACACGGGGAGCCGGTTGGCTGCAGCCATGAAGCCACCAGGGCCCCGAAAGCAAGATACTGCACTAGTATTGCAACCTGCTATGAAAATCTTGTTTCCATAAGACTTCCAAACAGAAAGTGATTCTAAACTGCTCTGGAACCAGCAAGCCTTCCTCTCCTACCTGCTTGGTCTGAAATATTTGAAGGTTTATTGACTTCCATGACACATGCCACTAAGGTCTCAGAGGAAATATGCATAAGAGCTGGGATTAGAAATTAGGAGTTTCTGGTTCCCAGTCTTGTGCTTAGAATGGCATACCACACATAACCCATAATGGAAGTTACAGCCCTGCTCAACAACTTCACACTTTTATGTGGTCATGTTTCACTCTTAGCATTATAATTCTTGCTATTTATGCCTTAATCATACGATTGTGAGTAACCCCACAATATTTACAAGTGTCACAGGATGAGGACTTCAACCTGTAGACTGGATGCCAAGGGGTGAACAAAGATACATGGAGTTCTGATTCACAGCAGTCACAAAATTATGAGATTACCATCTTTTTCTTTTTTTATTTTCACTGCTTTACTCTATTTTTACTCCTTACTTCCTTTTATGAATTTTCTAAATTTTTTCCTTTATTGATAGGCCTACTGATTTTTCTTGGTATTTCTTGTGACCCTAAAATGCACACAGCTCCTTTTGATTACACTGGCATGGATATAAGCAAACAATCATGTAAGCACAATTCTGGGAATGGTGTTTAGTAGATAACTTTCATTGCAGAGCCTACAGAAATAAAAGCTTTTCACCTTTACTCAAACAGTCCTACTGAAGATGACAACACTGCTCACCTAAGTACCATTTCCACGTTCATGCATCTATTTTGCTGGTCCAACATAAATTTTAATTCATTATGATGTCACACAGAGTCATGAATACAGTGTTTTCACAGAACTTATCTGGCTTTAAAACTTTATTCACTGACGAGGATAATTTTAAAACAATCTCAATAAGAAGCTGCTCTTGAAAACAAAGCATGTACTTAATTTTACACCAAACCAGTCCTACTGAAATCAGTGGAACTAGTCACATGCATAAGGTTAAGCATGTGCGTAAATGTCTGCAGGACCACACCTAAACTAGCATCTCTACCTGCATCTCCTATCAGATATTAACAACTTTAAGGCAAACCAGTTTTCATCTCTTAAGATTATTTTGAAGCTCATTTTAATAAATGTTATGGTTACCCACAATAGTATTTCATTGGCCATCTTTAACACCTAAATAAAGCCTGTATTGTTTCAAACTCCAATTTTGCAGATACATATGCCCATATTAAGTAATGTGACTACTTAGGTGGTTAACGCTGAATATCTGCGTATGTGTTTGCAGGATCAGGGCCCTATAATTTTCATAGCGTTGTCAGCAGAGTGCTCAAAACACTTTTCATGGATAAATAAAACAGCAGCAAGGAAAGAAAAATTAAGCCTTAAAGATTCATGAGAAAAGCTATCTTCCAAAGGTGCAGCCATGTTAGTCTTGTTGAGCAAAACAAACAAGAAATCCTGTGGTACTTAAAGACTAAGAAATGTATTTATGTATTTGTTATTTATTCTTCAAAATGTCTAACGAAGTGGGATTTTCTCCCACAAAAGCTCACGTGATAAATAAATTTGTTAGTCTTTACATGCCACAGGACTCTCTCTGTTTGTTTTGCTGAACCAGACCAACATGGCTGCCCCTTTGGCACTGGGCAGCAGGACTCCCTGTTTGTTTCAAGGCATCTGGTGACGCCTTCAAAGCCTCACAAATTTATTCATCGCATGAGCTTTCATGGGAGAAAATCCCGCCTCGCTGATGCTTTGAAGTCTCTGACAAAGAGGGATTTTCTCCCACGAAAGCTCATGCGACACATAAATGTGTTAGCTGAGAAAAGTGAAAAAAACCAAGGAGTCGTGTGGCACTTAAAGACTAACCGATTTATTTTTCGCATGAGCTTTCATGGGAGAAAATCCCACTTTGTCAGATGCTTCAAAGAGGGATGAACTTACATCTTTGAAGCATCTAACAAAGTAGGATTTTCTCCCACGAAAGCTCATGCGGTAAATAAATCTGTTATTCTTTAAGCACCACACGACTCCTTGGGTTTTGTTTTGTTTTTTTGCTGGACTAGACTAACACAGCTATCCCTTTGGAGAAGAGCGAAGTGAGGCCACTTTACAAAAATCCGGATCTTGTTAAAAACACGCACAAGAGGCCCACAGCAAAGAGAAAGTAAGGCAGCCTTGCCAACAAACCCTGCAGCTGCCAGGACACAGGCCCTGCTGTCCGACTCCCCCAAGGCAGCCGTTTGCCGTTCACTTACCTGCACCCGCTTTCATTTGCCCCTCAACGGGTTTTTTTTTAATTACAAAATGTTTATTAATGAAAAGCAGCATTTCCGGGGGCCAGAGACACCCGGGACGGCTCGGGGAGCGGGCTGCAGGCGGCAGAGGCCCGAGGCCCGATCCCCGCCTAGGCCCGGCCCGGCCCGCGGCCTTACCGCCTCCACGGCGTGCTGCAGGATGGCCGTCAGCTTGGAGAACATCCTGCCCCGGGGCTGCCGCAGCCGCTCCAGCCGCCGCCGCTGCCGCTCCAGCCTGACGCCGCCTCCCGCCGGGCCCGGCCCGGCCCCGCTGCCCC